>JADNYI010000576.1:0-20793 GCA_015501065.1 Infundibulicybe gibba | reverse complement strand
CAGAATGCCGCGTCGTAGCTACATATCAAAAACAAAGAAGATGCCAAAACTCTCGTTTCTGACATCGCGATCGCGATCGCTCTTATTCACGGGGAGGTTGGGGACCTTGGGCCCATTGACCTCTCCCAGCTTTTCGAAGCTGTTAAAAAATTTGAAGAGTAAGTACACGCCGCTCGACTGCCGGATACTCTTAATTCTGTGCCAGATATCTTGGCTCCATTAAGAATACTTTACAATCCTGGCCGAAGCAACGCAAGCGGGACGTCGTGCAATTTTGGAAAGCTCCGGAATTCAGAAGAAACTCCTCTCATATGGCGAAAATATCAAGAAACTCGGGAGGATCTCGTGGTATGTGGCCATCCGTGTAACATAGTAAAAATTCTGATGGTCTTCCGTAGGCAAAGCAACTGTTTGATATTCAGAGACAAGTTGGTATGTGTATCTTTGGACATTCTCTGGGTTCCACATACTGAGGTATTTAGGCCTAATCCACGAGGTTACTAATCCATGAGGTTACTAACATCCATGAGGATGATAAAATCCTTTCACAGCTCCGTGCTACATCACACGAGGTAAGGGATACTGCTCGTCCTGAGCCTTGTATGGTGGGGACTAGGGAGGACATCCTCGAGGAGGTGCTGTCATGGGTGAAGGATCCCATTCTGGGAACATCTTCTGGATCAATGGGAGTCCTGGGGCTGGGAAATCAGCCATTGCTGCCAGTATTGCTCAGAGACTGAAAGTGGAGCATAATCTGGGTGCATTCTATGCATTTAGGAGGGGCAATGCTTTGACTCCTTTCTCTCTTTGGTGCACTGTTGTGCATGATCTTGTTCAAGATCCCCCTCCATGCATAAGGAGTTTCATGTTGGGCTTAGGAGGGAGATTGTTGGCCTTTTAAACCAGGGTGGATTTGATGCTGGGGACAAGGACATTGAGTCTCAGTTCAGAGTCCTTGTTCAGGATCCCCTAGCCAGACTTGGATTGTCACAGTTCCCTGTTGTTGTCATTGATGCTCTGGATGAGTGTGGCACAGAGGCAGATGGCTTCTTCCACACATTCCTAAAGACTCTGTTGTCTTGGAGTGGCAGCCTTCCCAAGGGTTTTAAGCTTGTGGTGACTGGTCGGAATTTGCATAGCATTGAGAGAGCATTATCTCCCATCAGTCAGAAGCTTGCCATCCCAACTGGGAGTGATGTGTCTATTGCTGCTTCAGCAGATATTGAGAAGTATCTGAAGCAACATCTTTCCAGAGCAAGTCCCAGTACTTGTTCTGAATTGGAAAGGGCTGCTGGGCTCTTCATTTGGGCTATGACAGCTGTCAAATTTCTGACTGGGGGCCCCTGGGAGAGACGGTTGAAACAAATCTATCTGCCCCACTTGCTGGAGTTGGCCAGCTGTATTCAACAGTGCTTTCTGAGGCTTTTGGGCAGTGCTCTGCTGAGGAGTGTGCAGAAATCAGGGAAATCCTGTCTGTTCTTGCTCTGGCCAAAGTGCCTGTGAACAAGGAGACCCTTCTTCATCTTGCAGGTGTTAGTTCAGACACATTGGAATTCTGTTTGGAGAAACTGAGACCAGTTCTCACACAAACCTCACACACAGGCATACTGACCATATCTCATTTATCATTTGTTGAATATCTGCTTGATTCCCAGCAAAAGCATTCATTCCATGTTGATGCAAATTTATATGATGGCAGGCTTGCTGAGAGATGCCTAGAGATCATGATTGATGGTCTCAAATTTAATATTTGCAATTTGCCCACATCACACAAGGCCAACCAGGACATGGAGAATATTGATAGGTTGATTGAGACACATATTCCCAAGTGGCTGGCATATGCATGTCAATTTTGGTCTGGCCATTTCCAGACCAATGGTTTGATGGCAATGATGGACAATATCAGGAGTCTGCTTTATACTCACTTTTTGCATTGGCTTGAAGTGCTGAGTCTTGTCCAGAATGTTGATAGCATCTTTGATGCTTTGCTTGCTATGACTGGTGCTTGTGGTAATGTTGATGAAGATCTTGCTTCTTTTGCAGTGGATTGTAAAGAGATTTGTAGCTATGTTCAATCCAGCAATTAGGGAGAGTGCACCACATATATATTTATCTGGGATGGCCTTTGCACCAAAGCACAGTCAAATTTCAAGCAGTATTGCAAGGGATTTAAAGGCCTAGTAGGGATTAGAGGTGGAGCAGTGGATTGGCCAGCACTGAGCATAGCTGCTGGGTAGGTTCAGAGGTTTCAGCAGTTGGATATTCTCCTGATGGGAGGCACATTGTCTCAGGGTCAAGGGACAGGGGTGTGAGGGTGTGGGATGCCACCACAGGTACCCAGATCTCATCCCTCCAGGGACATGGGATGCTGTCTGGTCAGTTGGATATTCCCCTGATGGGAGGCACATTGTCTCAGGGTCTTGGGACAAGAGTGTGAGGGTGTGGGATGCCACCACTGGTGCTCAGTCTTGTCCCTCCAGGGACATGAGGATGGTGTCTCTCAGTTGGATATTCCCCTGATGGGAGGCACATTGTCTCAGGGTCAGGACAAGAGTGTGAGGGTGTGGGATGCCACCACTGGTGCTCAGATCTCATCCCTCCAGGGACATCAGGATGGTGTCTTGTCAGTTGGATATTCCCCTGATGGGAGGCACATTGTCTCAGGGTCTTGGGACAAGAGTGTGAGGTGTGGGATGCCACCACTGGTGCTCAGCTTGTCCCTCCAGGGACATGAGGATACTGTCTTGTCAGTTGGATATTCCCTGATGGGAGGCACATTGTCTCAGGGTCAGAGGACAAGAGTGTGAGGGTGTGGGATGCCACCACTGGTGCTCAGATCTCATCCCTCCAGGGACATCAGGAGCTGTCTGGTCAGTTGGATATTCCCCTGATGGGAGGCACATTGTCTCAGGGTCAGAGGACAAGAGTGTGAGGGTGTGGGATGCCACCACTGGTGCTCAGTCTTGTCCCTCCAGGGACATCAGGATAGTGTCTTCTCAGTTGGATATTCCCCTGATGGGAAGCACATTGTCTCAGGGTCAGAGGACAAGAGTGTGAGGGTGTGGGATGCCATCACTGGTGCTCAGGTCTTGTCCCTCCAGGGACATGAGGATGGTGTCTTCTCAGTTGGATATTCCCCTGATGGGAGGCACATTGTCTCAGGGTCACAGGACAAGAGTGTGAGGGTGTGGGATGCCACCACTGGTGCTCAGATCTCATCCCTCCAGGGGACATCAGGATGGTGTCTTGTCAGTTGGATATCCCCTGATGGAGGCACATTATCTCAGGGTCAGAGGACAAGAGTGTGAGGGTGTGGGATGCCACCACTGGTACCCAGATCTCATCCCTCCAGGGACATCAGGATGCTGTCATATCAGTTGGATATTCCCCTGACGGGAGGCACATTATCTCAGGGTCTTGGGACAAGAGTGTGAGGGTGTGGGATGCCATCACTGGTGCTCAGAGCTCATCCCTCCAGGGACATGAGGATGGTGTCTTCTCAGTTGGATATTCCCCTGATGGGAGGCACATTGTCTCAGGGTCACAGGACAAGAGTGTGAGGGTGTGGGATGCCACCACTGGTGCTCAGATCTCATCCCTCCAGGGACATCATGATGGTGTCAGGTCAGTTGGATATTCCCCTGATGGGAGCACATTGTCTCAGGGTCAGAGGACAAGAGTGTGAGGGTGTGGGATGCCACCACTGGTGCTCAGGTCTTGTCCCTCCAGGGACATGAGCATGGTGTCTGGTCAGTTGGATATTCCCCTGATGAGAGGCACATTATCTCAGGGTCTTGGGACAAGAGTGTGAGGGTGTGGATGCCACCACTGGTGCTCAGGTCTTGTCCCTCCAGGGACATGAGGATACTGTCTTGTCAGTTGGATATTCCCCTGATGGGAGGCACATTGTCTCAGGGTCACAGGACAAGAGTGTGAGGGTGTGGGATGCCACCATTGTACTGAGATCACTATGTCTCAGGAATCTGAGTCCCAAATGCTTCCCTTGCTTATACACACCCTAACTGTTCAGCCCAATGGCTGGATTCTCCTCAAGTCATCTGAATTTCTTATCTGGGTTCCCCCATTTCATCATAAATTTTGTCCATTGCTCCAAACTTTGTCATTTCCAACATACCTCATTCACAAATTGCTTTGGATAATTTGTTGCATGGAAGAGAGTGGAGTAAAATAGTATTGGTTTAATATTGGTAATCAATGTTTTTCTACATAAAGCAGTACATCAGTATTTCACACAAACTTATATTGACTTATATAAGGTAAATAGGGTAAATAAGTGTGAAAAGCCACAAGACATCCAAACTTATATCAGGTATGTCCCTTTCTTGAAAAAGTCAGGAAAAATTTCCAAGTCTTATACAAGACCAGCTAGCCTCTTTCAGTCATGTCCCTTTCTTGTACAAGACCAGCCACCTTCATTAGGAAAAACCTACATTTCAATTATGTACAATTAGCCATAATTAGCCATATTTATGATAATTGGTACATAAGTCCAAAATAATGCTTATAAAATTCAACCATAATTGGTCACCCCAAACCATTTGTCATGGCTAAATAAGACTTGATAAATTATGCATAATTACACCTAATTACTCAAATTTAGAAATTGGCTGCCATTTTTACATGGAAATTAGTTGTCGTTTATCATTTAGCGCCAGTTACCAGTCAAGTTCTATATACATTTTACCTCCAGCACGTGGCATACTGTACTCTGTCGTGGCCTGAATTAGTGCATCAGCATGTTGACATCTTCAATTCCAGGGGTGGAAAGGGCAAGATGGGGGCAGATAATGTCGGACTTGGCTCTGGATGGTCCTATGGAAGCTGGTAGCACTAAGGCATAGCACGGATCGATCCGTGGGTAGATCCGGATCCGCACTCGCGAGTAGTTGTTTGGTCCAGGGCCCGACTCGGATCCGCGAGTAATTCAGCCTGCAAGTACTTGAACTCGCGAGTAGTTTTTACAAGTACTTGTGAGTCATATGGGTACCTGTGACGAGTCACAAATACTTGTCACTACTCACAGGTACTCACAGGTCACGGGTCATTTGTCAGTGAGAAACAAGTATTTTACAGGTATTTTACAAGTACTTGTAGTATTTTTGTTGGTTTAAAGTGAAATTTGAGTGCATATATGTTGTGGGAAAGACCCTGTAAGGGTCCAAACGAGTCGGCAAGTACTTGTGGCAAGTATTGCAAGGTCAGAATGCTCGACTCGGATCCACGAGTATTTGGACTGCGAGTTTTTTGGCAAAACAAGTATTGAACTCGCAAGTATTCCCACGGGTCAACTCACAAGTACTTGCAGGATACTATACTCATGCTGAGCCTTAGGTAGCACAGCCTTTGCAGCACACTTTGCAACCACTTACTGGATAGTTCGGATATGGTCCATTGGTCATGCTGTTGACCTGCAATCTTGGGTGCCACGATGCCACCATCATTCAGAGGCTAGCGGGGATGGTGTGGTTGAGCATGCCTCTCGAGGTGATGATTGGCCAGATGAGAGGAGAGGAGCACTTGAGTTCGTGCTGAGCTGCGGGCAGGAGTCAACTGTATTGGGATAGTATTAAGGCGGATGGCCTTTACCAAGGTTCAAGCGTCAAATGTCATTGAGAGCGTGCAGTCAGAGTCTTGGTCAATACCAACAAGACTGTAGTCACTCCAAGTCAGGCTTTGACTTGGGTATTGGTGGTTCAGTGATCAAGGTTCAAAGGTAAAAGGATGTAGTATTGCCTAGGTCAAGATAGGGAATACAGACAATGTACTAGGGTTTATATACTGAGACCATGAAGCACGAGAACATAATACAATGGGAACATAAGACAATGTAAGGTAAAAAGAGCTGTTGAAGCCCAGTCAGCTATGACATCATGGATGAGCAGGTATCTAAAGAATAGAGGCATGTGTTGGACATGCAACAGAGCAATGTGGAATCAGAGAACAATGTAAATAGAGTTAGACAAAGGGGATTGGTGAACAAAGAGAAAAAGATAGGGGTGGGAACTGTTGTAACATTACCCCTGTTTATCATTGAAGTCCCCTGACTTCAAGTTACCCTGCAAAGCTGCCGTAGGTTTGTCGATCATATTGGATATGGCAGAGTCATCAAAGTAAAACTCTTCATCGAAATTGGGTTGTCGAGGTCTGTAATGACTGTGGGCACAAGTAACGTGAGGGGTTCGCCAATTGCAGAAATTACAATAAAAGTCTGGACAGGTGGAGAATGCATGTCCAGTGCCATGCAAAAAGAACAATATCGGACGCAATGTTGTTCTGGTTGAGAGAAGACAGTCTGAGGAGCGGGGACATTTTTGGCATCAGGGGATTGGATGTGTCGTGGTTTGACCAGCATGGGAGAGAGGGGTGACAAAGATGGTTTGTGGGCATTGTCATTGTCGTGTGTGGGTTCAGATGACAGGGGTTCTATCATGGGCTTGATCATAAGAAGGGGGTGCTAACCTTTCGGGGTTCGGTGGAGGAGTGGTACTATGTTGAGGGGTAGGTAAATGAGCAATGGGGAGAGAGGAGGGTCTGTGAAGAGGGGTGGTAGAAGTTGGTTCGGGAGAAGGGGCGGTAGATGTGTCATTAATGGGTGAACAGGGAAAAGGTGTTGCTCCTCGGAATCTGTTCTGGAGACATAGATTCCATGAGAGTGGTTGGGTTTGGGGGTCTTTCGGCTTCCAAATCAGTAAGAACAATGGAGGGTGAGTTGTGCAGTCCTCTCACCCAGTACCGGAATGTCTTGCCGCTGTACGAGTATGTCCCATTGTAAGGTTCCATGGGCTCAAAGTTGAGGGGGATGTGGATGTGGACACTCGATGAAGGGGGAGTACTCCAAGGGTATGGATCCCGTGGGTAGTGAGGAAGGGGGCCAGGAGCCGGTGGGCTCATTGTTTGTCGGCTGGGGAATGCTAGGAGGGGAGGGATGAGATTCAGAATCACTGGAGGAGGGCAATGTAGTAACTGGGATCCTGTACTCCTCATGGGTGGCATCCTCTGCGATGGGCACATTGCATTCATTCACATGTACTGCTCATTCCAGGGTTTGTCGGTCTTCATCCGTGAGTTTAGGGAGGAGACCTTGCACTGTGGTGGTGATGTGGTCATGCATTTGTGTTTCTAGAATGAGGAATGATTGGCAGGCTGCAATGAGATGTTCTTTGGCTGTGCATAGTTGAACAACCAGGGTGGGGGTGCCAGTAGGGAAGAGTTGCATGATCTGATTGAGGTCATGAATGTGTCGCCGTATATTAGACAGATAGTTGGGTATAAGCCTTAACATGATGAAAACTGGGGAGAGGGAGAGAAGAATGAGATTTGATGATGTTGGTGATGACTGCAGGCATGGTGGGCGTGTTTGAGTGGGGGGGAATTAAACAGATGAGGGGATAGATTAGAATGATTCAAATGAGTGTGGTATTTATCGTGGTGTGTTGTTAGGATGTCAGCGGTAGAAGTCTTTAACCAGATCCGCAGAGTGTTTAAGATTAGCGTGGGTTTTCCCAGGTGTTTTCTTCTTCTGGGTATCCTGATGTCGTTAATCAGAGGTAGGGGGAACTTTGTAAGGACACGCTAAACACCAAAATGATGTGCGGTCTCTCAAGTAGATATCAAGCGATGAGGAATGAATGAAGATGAATGACTTAAGTCCCACAATGAATAGCGGAAACCAAAGAGAATCAAGTTAAGAGACGAACATACAAACAATGAAACTATATACTAATCTAAGAGCCCGTGAATATAATATGTACAAACGACATGTGTACTACATGATGCAAAACCGCGGTTTGGCTTACATAAGCAGTCACGTGATGTTGATAAGATAACTACAGAGATAAGATGAGATAACCTATAGATAAGAGATTAGATAAGATGAAAAAGAGTTGGAAAAAGAAAAGAAAAAGACAAGTCCTGACATAACTCCCTCTTTAGGATTTTTTCTCTCCGAGGAAAATAAACGGATGCACTGTTTCTTCATCGCCAGATAGGTGCTAACACTCCCCTAAGGGCGCGCATCACTATCTATGAAAACAAAAGCTCTTTTCGACTGGAACGGTGAAGTTCTCTATGGTTGAACATGGAAAGAATTCGTCTTGAGTAACGGCGAGTTTATTTTCGCGGTGCGGATGGATTTTCTTATGGAAATTGTTACAAGATCCATCGCGTTCTTCAATTGAAATGGTTCCCAAGTGTTATGTTCGGCGGTATATCCTTCCCATTTGACCCAATATTCAGTCGTTTACCATTGATACGAGAATTAGGATTTCTTCTACCGTGTATTCAAATTCTCCGTCTATTTGTACTGGCGCAGGTGGTTCGGGTTGTTGATTTGGAATGGATGAGGGCGTATAAGGTCGAATGCGCGAGACATTGATGACGGGTGAATTTTAATCGAGGCAGGTAATTTAAGTTTTACCGCATTGTTCCTACTAGTTCGAGAATTTCGTATGGACCAATTCGGCGTTCTGTGAGTTTCTTCGAGGGTCGTTTGAGATCCAGGTCCTTGGTTTCTAACCAAACCTTTTGTCCGACTTTAAACTGGATTGTTTCTCCTCGGTGTTGATCAGCGAAACGTTTCATTTCGTCGCGCGATTTAATTAGAGCTGCCTGAGCTTCTTCTTGTATCTTCTTCATTCGACTGGCGAATTCAGCGCCGATTCGTTTGTGGGTTGACGAATTGGTTCAACGCCCATGCGTGGGTGACGTCCATTGACATAATAAAAGGGTGATATTTTTGTCGAGGAATGCGTGGCGTTGTTGTAAGCGAATTCGGCTGAAGGAATCCATTCAATCCAATCGCTTTGAAGATGTGATATAAATAATCGAGATATGCTTCAATTTCCTGATTGACTCGTTCCGTTTGACCGTCCGTTTGAGGATGATAAGCCGTGGATAAATTAGTGGTAATACCAAGTAGCGAATTCAATTCACGCATCATAGATGACGCAAACTGAGGGCCACGATCCGAGATTATCGAATCTGGTAAACCATGAAGCTTCCATACATATTGATGATAAAGTTTCGCGAGACCGGTCGTCGAAGTTTGAGAAGTGTAGGAATAAAATGAGCCATTTTTGAAGCGCGATCAACGACTACACAATAGCATCATAACCGTTACTTTCCGGAAGTCCTGTAATGAAATCGCAAGAGATAGCTTTCCACGGTTCAACCGGAGTAGGCATAGATACAGTTTTCCAACTGGGGGAGCAGGATATGTTTTATATCGTTGGCATTTGTCACAGCCGTCGACATAGGAATTGACAAATTAGTCATTCCGGGCCACCAATAATTACGAGTAATAAGTTCGAGGGTTTTGAAACGGCCGGGATGTCCTGCAACACCAGTATCATGATGGAGTTTAACGATTTCTCGTCGAAGATCGGTATTCTGTGGTACGTAGACTTTTCCACGGAATAGAACAGGTTTGTTCTTCGACCATTCGTCAGAGCGAAGACGTTTGGTGGGCGATCGTTTGAGTTCTTCGATTGCCTTGACTACCGATTCATCGTACTCCTTAGATTTCCTGATTTTGGAAAGAATGGATTCTTCTCGCTTCCGATCAAACATGACCTTGTTGTAATGCTTTAATCGAGAAAAATTCCGGTTTGAGAAGCGTAACATCGTCATTATCGGAATCCACTCCCTCTTTATGATCTGTCCTCCTGGACAGTGCATCCGCTTTTCCCATCGAGGATCCTGCCTTGTGAATTAAAGTAAAATCGAAACGAGATAATAAAGAGCCCATCGTGCCTGTCTACGGTTCAATTTTTTACTAGTCATAAAATAAGTAAGGTTTCTGTGGTCCGACCAAATGTCTATAGTATGTTTGGAACCTTCTAAATAATGTCGCCATGCTTCAAGACATCGTATAATACCTAACATTTCCTTATCTGTACATCGTAATTACGTTCAACATCGAAAGAGATTTGGAATAATAAGAACAGGACGCCATTTACCGTCATCACATAACATAGAAAAATCCTCCCGTAGCAAAGTCCGAAGCGTCCGATTCCACGCGAAGAGGTTTTGAAGGATCTGCCGTAACAATATAGGATTCGAAGTGAAACGATGTTTGAGCATATCAAATGCGGATTGTTGTTTTTCCGTCCATTCGAATTTCGAATCTTTTCGTAATAAATTGTTAAGAGGCGTGGCAAGTTTTGAGAAACCTTCAATAAACCGGCGATAGAAATTTGCAAATCCGAGGAATTTTCGGATATCACGGACTGTTTTGGAACAGGCCATTTCTTACCGCGTCGGTTTTCTCTTCCATCATTCGACTTCTCCATCTCCAAGAATAGGCCCAAAACTCGATTTGATTCTGACTGAAAAGACATTTTCTGGTTTAAGGAAAAGGTCGTTGTCCAGTAGGATTTGAAGTACGCGTTCGGTAATGCGTTCATTCTCTTCTTGGGTATCGTGAAGATGAGAATGTCGTCAATATACACTACAACGTGTCCTTCATCAATAAGTTCTCGAAGTAAGGCGTTCATCATGGTTTGGAATGTAGCGGGTGAATTTGTGAGCCCGAAATACATGACGAGTGGTTCGAAAGAGCCGCGGTGAGTTGAAAATGCCGCGAGCCATTCCTTGCCTTCCTTCATACGAACATTATTGTATCCCCATCGGAGATCGAGTTTGTAAACCATTTTGATTTCCCGCTTTGTCGATAAGATCCGCGATCATGGTAAAGGATAATTATTCGAATAGTCCAAGCGTTGAGTTGCGATAATCCTGTACCATTCGTTTCTTTCCATCCTTTTTGGGAACAAAGAAGACCGCTGAAGTTTGGGTGATTTACTTTCGCGGATATATCCTTTGGCAGTTGATCGGTTAGGAAATCATCAACTTCCTTTTGTTCGATGGGCGAGAGATTAATATCTTCGCTTTCTTGGGTTCAAACCCTGGTTTGAGTTCGATATCATGATCCCAAGGTTTTCTCTCAGGCATTCGTTCGGATGCTTTCTTTTCGAACACCTTTAACCATCGTCGGAATCGTCGGGGAATTTTATCCATCAGACCTGGTTCGTCTGTGAAAGTTCGGGTTCTTGGATGTCGCATTTACAAATGTTCTTCGACGATTTCATGTGTAATATCATCAAATTATTTCATCAAGAAGCGCGCCTTCTTGTTCGGTTATTAAACCCCGATTACTCGATCATGATCTTCATCATCTACTTCTTCGATCGAGACTTTATATTTCCAACGATCGGCGATCGCTTTGCGCTTCTTTGGGTTTTCATTTCGCGAATGCGGACATTACATTCGGGGGACATCGTGAAATTCTATCGCACCAGTAGCCCAATCATAGATGGATTGTGCTTCTTTAGCCATGTGTGTCCAATGATCATCGGGGTTTTTCCAAGGTCGGTCACTTCAAATACCATTTTCTCTTTGTGACCTTTATGCGTTATCATGAGATATATTTCTCGTGAAATTTGGCCGCCTTGGTTAAGGGTTCCGTCGACATTAAAAACTTTAATGGGATATTTAAGTTCTGTGTTTTCCATCCCATTTGTTCGACGTATTTCCGATCATAATGAACCAGTGGCTCCTGAATCTAATAAGGCCTGAACTGAGCATTCTCATGTGTGTCGAGAGTGGATATATTAACCGTCATTTTCAATTCTCGTTCAGATTCAGGGTGCGAATAAATAAGCGTTCTCTATAAATAGTACCAAGACGCTCAGAGGCGTACGGCCGGGACCCACGGAGTTACCAGCTCCGGGACGGACCGATGTTCCATTTAAGGAATCCTGGTGGGTTGACGCAATCGTAGTGCCGGGACCCTGACTAGCAGGACGGACACCTATCCGACTACCGAAACCACTTAAAATATTTTTATCTCCATTTTCTGTTCTTTGTGTCGAAATAGATGATTGAAGGGAATTAAGCACGGTGTTGAACCGCCGAGCTCCTTATGGGAGACCCCCTGAGATACGGTTACATGGAAGACGTATTCTCTAAATTATCGACAGAAGAGCAGAAAACATATTATTTGACGCGACAGGTGGAGATTTCACTGTGCGCCGTTTGGAAAAGACGGGGTGTTGGGACTTCTACAATACCCGATGTTGAATTGGCAACATGAGTAAGGGTGGAGGGATTGCCGCCGCGTGATCGGTAATATTGAACTTGCGTTTGAAATAATCTTCAAGTTCCGTGTACGTTCCCCTAACGTTTAGAGATGAGGCAGTTTGCCATTATGTGACCGGGTTTACGACATTTAAAGCATATGATTGGACGTCGAGTTCCACGATCAACATCCATAGCATCCGGGTTGCGTGTAGCCGTTGTAGCGGGTACCGTATTTGCAGGAGTTTGGGTTTGTTGACGGGGAGGCCAATAATTTCGTGCCGCAGGTACCGATGACGTTGTCGTAGTTTGCTGACTCGAGGTTGAATTGCCCGAGCGGGTGTAGTGTTGAATCGACTGGCCGTTGTTGATGTTGCTGTATACAGCTTTTGTTCACTCTGATATTGGCGCCATTGTCGATCAACCATTTTGGCGCGTTCGTACCAGTCATCGATAGTTTGAGGTCGATATTCTCCAAGTGAGATTTTATCGCGTAATGCCTTGTTGAGTGACCGTTTAAATTCTTGAATTAAGGCTACCTCAACATAGCCTGATCCGTCTGCGATACGTTCGAATTCGTGGACATGATCGTCCGCCGTTTTAGTTCCTTGAGCGATTGTCCGTAGTTTAAAGATTTTCGTATTTTGGATATCCGGATCACCGAATGTTCTCCTAAAAAGGTCCCAGAAGCCTTCCATAGTGCTGTCTGGGGAGACGCCACGTTCCGTAAGATGTTTGACCATTTGGTCACGCCATAATGCTGCTGTGCCCGTTTGACATAACGAAAGCACCCAAAAAACCTGATGCGTGTAGTCAGGGAATTCCTGATTGCGCATTGCCATATAAATTTTGCATGCGGTTTCAAAAGATTCCGCATTTGCCATTTTGCCATCGAAAGCCGGGGGTGTTGCCATCTTTGGCATACGAACGTGAACTCCGAAGTTTTGTAGACCCGGAATATTCAGATCGTCTTGAGGGGGTGAAGGAGGGGGAGGAGGAAATCGAGGAGGAGGTGGAGGAGGGGGACGAGACCTCGACGTGAGTTGATTTGTGAGAGCGTCGAGCTTCTCGTTTTGCATTTTGGAGACTTGCATCATCATCTCCATCGATTTCGTGAGTTCCTGAATTTTTGTATTCAGGTACGTAGTTTGTTCTTCCCAGGGGTTAGTGTATTCGGGATTCTGAGGTTGGGATGGGCCGGCTTGTTGTCCAGCGGCTTGGAGGATTTCGGAAGGAGTGGGAGTAGACATTCTTGGCGGGCGTGTGTAAGGGAGATGAGAAAAGAAGAATGAAGGGGGCCGCGGGTCCGAATTTAATCGAGTAGACCGGCGGTGATCACCAGCTTCAAATGAAGGGGTAGTGGAACGGGAGAATAGGCCCGAAATATTGGGCGGTAACGGTAGCAAATAGGACGCGAGAGTGCAACCTCAAACGCGAACAGGAATCAACTAGCGAGGGAGGTTCGAAACCTCACTACTCCTCTAGTGACTGTAGGAAAATGATGCGAGAGTGTTCCGCGAGAGCCTGACCAGGCGGACTGTTACACGCGGCTAACCCTTAAACGCTGATCCTGCGCAAGGTGTGGGCCAAACGTGCAGTGAGAGAGTGTCGGATGTTGCCTTGGCCAATAACCAATCCAAGCACAACGGGGGAATGGGACTTGCAGACTCTTTAATGTGAAGCGGAGAAATTAGATCTCAACCGCTAGACAAGAGTTGTTGCCAAAGAAAAGAATCGTTCAGGTGGAGCAATTAGATCGCAACCTCCCGATTGATTTCTGAGACAGTCGAGGAGGTTAATGATGAACGGGTGGGGATGTGCTTACACCAGACGACTAAACTCTTTGAGCGGTGATGTTGTTTCACGCGCTTCGAAGTGTCGTTGGACAAGCGAAGATGTTGGTCGATGAGAGAGGGCACTGAGAAGGAACTTGATTCTTCTGTAAGGACACGCTAAAACAACCAACAATGGCTGTGCGGTCTCTCAAGAATACTCAAGGATGATGGAATGAATGAAGATGAATGACTTAAGTCCCACTTGTTATAGCGGAAACCAAAGAGAATCAAGTTGAGAGACGAACATACAAACAATGAAACTATATACTAATCCTAAGAGCCCGTGAATATAATATGTACAAACGACATGTGTACTACATGATGCAAAACCGCGGTTTGGCTTACATAAGTAGTCACGTGATGTTGATAAGATAACTACAGAGATAAGATGAGATAACCTATAGATAAGAGTTTAGATAAGATGGAAAAGAGTTGGAAAAAGAAAAGAAAAAGACAAGTCCTGACAGATAGGCCAGCCCCTCAGTTGCTTGTGCGCTTCTAACCAAAGTGGTCCAACCAAGGGGAGCCTGGGATGCTGAGCCGACAACCGAGGGGGGGGTCTGCCCAAACCTCTTAAAGATACTTTACAACGGTGGTATATCCGCAGATAAATTTTGAATTCCAATCCAAAATGTATATTTACCAGTGATAAACGTTAACGCCAATACGTCAATTGAGGAAAGTCAATGGTTTGTACAACCCTGATGATGACAAAATACGCGTGTTTGGAACCATACAATAACGGCGGGCGGCACCATCATTGGAACTTGGGGGGCCTAAGAAAGTTGACGCGCCTGTGACAAAAGGCGGTGGTATTATTTCCTCCGAGCTTGAGCCACGGCTATTCACCCACACCAATGCACGGACACGTTCACCACTGGTTCCCTTTATACGTGCTGGTGCATAGTACCATTATTGACTCAGCCAGTTTGATTCGCTTAGCCCTTTGCAAGATCGGATTGGAGAACGGCACCAACAACGAACGCTATCAACAATACAGGAGTGCCCTATACACACACTCTTACTTGTAACTGGATTTGAGGGGCATAAAGTTAAAAGACGAAAAGGGCATTGTGGATGGAACACCCACGGGGCAGTCACAAATACACGATTCATGCAGGCGATGACTGTGAACACAGCATATGTTGATGGCATTTGAGTACAAGGCGAAAAACGGCAGATGGGTTAAAATTTGAGACAGTGATAGGTGGGCAGAATCCATCAGCATATCTCGGTGTGCCCTTGGTAGCGCTCCGATATTGGGAACATAGGTTCAGGGCGGAAACAAAACTAGCCATCACATGGGCAAAATTCAAAATGACCATATATGGACATTTTGAATGTTTGGCGTGGCCCCTCAGGACTCATACGCACGTTACCACTGGGCAATGCGGGCAACGTTTGGTTTTCGTAAGCAGTGGTGGAATCCTGCGGGAGTACCATTCCTGACCATTGAGGGTGATTCAGACCGCTGAGCATTGTCGCAAACCATCTATGGCTCAACGCGCCTTGGGTATATTTCCAACACTCCGCACCGGCATCCCATTGCTAATTCACACCGCTTGTTGAGAGACCAACGCGATTGCTAGAGCAGCGCGGGGGGTTCTATATAAAAGCCTACCCTCCTTGAAACAACAGTCCCTTCCTTACATCTGCGTCACATTCTGCAGCATCTCTTACACTAGGGATGGCAATGGGGTTGGCACAAAGCTAAACTAGATCCACCCACCCATCCTATATCGGTGTGTGCACAAGCGGCCAGCGGACCGTACCTCCTCCACATACTCGCTGGGAGCGCAGGTACAGCCTGCACAGCAAGCTTGGTCTATAAACCACCCCAGACGCATGGAAGAGCTAGTCACCAATCTCACAACCACCCCTCGGCTACCTGAGATAACGCAAAGTTTGACCACTCCAAGAGGCAGAGTCTGTCGAACCCTCCACACGATGAGCGGGCGTGATGGGTACGCAGCGCGTGCAGCCATATTCACACGACGATTGCGCAGCCCAGCTATGTGAGTGTCATACTCTCGCCGATGCGCACACGCTATTATCCCTTGTATTCTTGCCTGCGTGTAAGTGCCAACCAGTGGGAGAGGCTACCTATAGGCGCGCACGATAATGTGCAGGCCGGGGCATTGTGAGTCAGGCGGTTTCTCAAGGTCCTGGGCTGCGCCATTCCCAACACGCAGGCATACCCTACCCTCGGTGAATCAAGCCCACCGCGCGGTAAGCAGCCCTCTGTTTGTTGGCGATAGAAAGCTCCTGCAGCTTTGTTGGTAAGGCCAGGTTATCTTCTTTGGAAAGTTTGTTCACATGCCAAAGATTTTGAAACCATGCTCTTGAATGTAGCATCACGTTTGACTAAAGCAGCGTCAAACTACAACCCAATGCTTATAAAACCACCAGCCCCATATTCAAAAAAGCCGTATGTTTTGAATTCTTTGTCATTTTGAAGGGGCTGAAATGATTAAAGTTGAGCATGGCTGAGAATGCAGATCCAGGCGGTAGATTTACCGCCGTTTTGCCCAAGGCAGTTACGGCCGGGTTACCAATGTCTTCAGTGATAAACGAGGGCTCTGTGGTTGGGTTACTGGGCTCCGGTTACCTTGCGGATCAGCTGCTTGATAATGAGAGCGAAGATACCACTGTGGGGTATGTCACATTTACACCGGCATGCACACCTAAAGAAACAGCTTGAAGAGATACGGAGTAGTTTAGCATTACCCTTAGCAGTTTTGTCCGCTTTAACTTGAATAACATCGCAAGTCGTTATGAGGAATTTCAGCGATGGCTGTCACTTTGCAATGCGCATGCTTCAATTAGTACCTTGAGGTTTGTTTCACCACCACGCTTGGCGACGATGGCAATGGATCTTCTTGGAAGTCCTCAGTATCCCTCAGGCCTTTGACCACAACCTCCGTCTCGCTGCACCAAGCCTGTGGGTGCCAACGTTGCACTGTGCGATACCGGTGTGCGAGGCTTCATACTTTTCGCCTCCTACTCATGCATCTGTGTTCAGAAAGCCCACAAACGTTACATCTCGTTGCATATGCGTGCCCCACACTTTCAGCTGTGCCAGGTGGGTTGCACTTTCGGCTGCCGCCGCAGTAGGTGATTCAAGTTCGGCGCATACAAACAATAAATCTCATCAAAAGCAAGACTTGTGGAATCAAAACCCAAGCGAGCGAACTTTCCGTGGGTCTCGACTGATGTGCTTGGGTGTCTTGCGCGAGAGAGATTCCATGCTCTTTATCAACGAACCTCGCTAGGTGAATCTCTCAAATGTAGGTAAGACAAAATAACATCATGATACTGACTCAATGCGTGAGTTGCCAGTGAGGTGGCATGGGATTCCAGGTAAAGAGATCCTGGATGGCTAGAAATTTTGAACACACCACGCAAGCAACTTCCAGTGCTGACAAAAGGGGATGGCTTTACTTTGCGCGTTATGGAACATTCCCATTGAACTGGCATAGGCATATTTTAAACTTGATGTACAAGCACCCCGAGTGGGACATCCAACCCGCGCCGCTGAGGCGAGTTTGAAATAAGATGTTCGACGGTTTGGGCGCAAGTCCACATCTTGTAGAATGGCTTCCCCAGCCTCAAACTCTCCCAGTACTCCTGTAACATTATAGTATACCTATACATATTGCCATCTTCACTCTAACTGAACTCTAACCGGACCCTAACCGAACCCTAACAGCTAACTAAAATCCGACCGAACCCTAACCACAAACCGCTAAACCAAACCCTAACCAGCTAAATTGCCATTTTAGGCGCCGCTTTCAGCGGCGCGGGTTGGAAATCCCCCCGAATGTTTGGCAGGAGCATCAGATAGGAAGGATTCAAATTGTTCATATATGGGTATTTTGAATGTTTGGCATGAACCTCCGAGCCCTATCTCTGTGATTATATGTAATATGATAAACATGACAAGACAGACAGGTGTTGTTTGAACCAGCAGGGGGGAAAGAGATGGAAATAGTGCATCCAAATAAATGTAAAATGCTCTTTCGTGGATTTGTCGTAACAGCTAATGATGCATCAATACACTTGAGGTGAAGGCTGTTGCGAGTCCGCACGGCATATCCGAGCCCACCATTGTGTTGGGTATGAGGTGAATGGTTATGAGCTTTTGCAAGCTCGGACCGGGTGGGTTTGAAGATGAGGGAAAAAGGGACAAGGAAACACGACAAGAAACGAGTGGATTCAACGAGACGTCGTGATTACAAATAAGGGTAATGTAGTTAATTGTCCATGAGAAAGGAAGTCGTATGGTCCTTGTATGAATGCTACAACCCAAGCTTGACTACAAAATTGAGAAACGAAGGCAGCCAACTCTTGGGGTGATGACCGGAGAGGCTGAAAAAGTGGCAAGAAGATGGCGAGAGTGTATTTGGGAGCTGCAGAAACGGAGGGGGAGGGTGGGTGGCGAGTATTGATTTGACAATATCCTGTAGCTGCTGGGGAAGGTACTGGGCGCGTTGGACGTGTTTTTCGCGTTTTCCGGACTTAGCAAAGGGGGCAGGTGGATTTAGGACTAAGCTAAAAACCTAATAAGATCCTATAAAGGCACTGGTGACATGCGGAAAAGGGGCGGAAGGGCGGAAGTCCGGGGCGATACTCTGGGCGGTCTGGACGCTTCTGATGCTATTTCCTGCGCTAGAACATTGGGCCGTGGGTTCAAAATCCTGCTCCTCAAATCTAGGAGACCCTCTTGCTGCATTTGCGACATCTCCGGAAGCGCAGGCGATGCTGAGACATAGCGTGGCGCTCTGGACGGTTTTGACGGCTTCTAGCGCGTTTTCCAAGGTATATAGGATAAACGGCGGGTAGGAGGACGTCAAGGGACTACTATAGAAGATGTCTATGGGCAGCGGGACAGTCGGGGGCAAAAACGGCTGGGTAACGTACGGGGAGAACTGCTGGGCACGTTTGGGCGCGTTGGACGAGTTTTCCAGGGCAGACAATCAAGATGATGGTGCCGGGGACATCCAGGATGATCTCCGAGCGTTTCCTGAGGGCGTTAGCGTGGGATGAGGCTGAGACGGACTGGGGGAACGCTGAAACTGTTGCTGGACGCTGTTGGGTGCTACCGGCCCCAATGACTGTGTTCTTAGAGGCGAGAAGCGCGAAGACAAAGCTAAAAGGAAAAACGGATACGGACTGCTGGTCCCCAAGCCGTGTATTTACCACTACTACTACTCCCTCGATGAGGATGCGTTTTGGTTGTAACCCCAAGATCCCTGCACGCAATCTTGGTGGGGACTTTATGAGGAATGTCGGCACGACACTTTCAATACACACTCGTCCATGCATGTGCTGGTAAAGGGTGGGGTTAGCGCTGGTGCGTCAAAGCCTGAGTCAGAACACGAGCGTGGGGCAAGAGCAGAGGTATGCGGCTCACCAATGCGCAAATGCAGCTGCTTTTATCCCCGCGCACACATCCCATGCCTTTCCCCGCGCACACATCCCATGCCTTTCCCTGCCCACCCACCCTCTTCATGCTCCAAATCTACGCGTCCCCTCCTCACGGCCATGTAGTATGTACCAACGATTCCTGCGCCATAGGCACCAGGTCAAAAGATTGCGACCCATAATACGTCCTGTGCATGACATATCTTTTGAATCATTCTTTGGGTTGCGGTTTGTCCTATTTAACCTATATCCTGTTATTAAATTTGCAGGTTGGTTAGGACAGAATATATTTGAATGCTGTGAATTCTCACTGTTACTCCCAAAGAATTGCCAACGGCGCGGAGATGTGGTCCACGGAGATCCAGTGCGTCGCGAAATATGTAATAGTAAGGTGACCCGGGGGCGGTGTGCACTGGCAGGGTTTCCTATGCACCCTCGCCATGCATATATTCAAATATTCAGCGAGTTGAGGTATTTATTAACTCACCTGGACACACTCAAATGGCCCTGGCCACCCTCACAAGGCTTTCTGACCTGCCCTTTCCTTTATGAAGTTGACACCCCCCTTGAACGTGATTAAGGCTCCTGTTGTTTTGAATATCAGATTCTATGAGGAGTAACACAAATTGAGACAACGATTACTGAGTGGGTCGATCACCAGTATAATAAGTTCAATATCAAATTCCGGTGTACCTCTATTGGCGTCGCATCCGGCGGGTGACTGAGTCAAAAACGCTAGGAGGCCAAGGAATACTTGCTGTGAACCATGCTGAGCGGAAGAGACTGTGGACAGGAGTGCTGTCGCGTTCGAAGTTGTCCTTAGAGGCTGCATCATTGAAGTCGGGATCAAGGTGCACGGGATACAGCTTTGTTCCGGAGTATGTACCTATGCACATTTGAAAGCTGAAAAACGGGGCGGAATCAATATATTTTCCGTTTGAAGATACAGATTGGATGGGTGATGCTGCGAGAGCATGCATAACACGGAGAACAGAAGCAAATGGATGTAAAGGATGGAACCCAGCGCGACTTCTCGTTGGGGGCAACGGCTCAGGCTGGGCACGTTTGAATGCTGAAAATCGTATTTTTGGATGACTCTGAAAGAAACGAGAGGAGAAAGACGTTACTTGAGGCAGTGCAATTGAAAAATGATTGACCCCAGGAAATAGAGTGTAGGTGCTGGTGGGAAGTGTGAAGCGCGGCCTGGAATGCATGCATGGTACGTGCAAGGCCCGGACCTTGGAAATTTCGTCAAGTCCCCATTTGCACATGTTTGGCGCTACTCTTGGATGTTCAATTGATATCCACATTCTTTAAAGAGCATCAGACGTTTCGCTACGGAAAATGTGGGACAACGTGCAGACTCCTCACAAGGTCCATTCCCCTGTGATTAGAAAGAGTGCAAAAACCCACCTTTTCATCCACGTACCTTCATTGG
>JADNYI010000575.1:0-20836 GCA_015501065.1 Infundibulicybe gibba | reverse complement strand
CAATCGCACTTCGAACTCCCGACCTCTGGACCGTTCTGCACTTCCGGGAACCGTCTCATATCCCACGCGCAGAGGCATTTTTAAAACGTGCACATCAGCCGCATGCGCTCTTCGATATTCTCGTCGACACCGTGGCGCCTGACGAACACATCCCCGGTGTCACCCTCTCTCATAATGAGATCACCACGATATTTGAACTTATCATACCACACGTCCACCGGTGGCGCGCCTTCCACCTCAAGGTTCGCGACAACGATTGCAAGCTCGCCGCAAGGAAGTCTCTATCTACTTGTGGGGCTGCGCCAAACCTACAAACACTGCAGTTGTATCATTTCGAGGATTACCGCACCGCACAAAATCTCTACTTTGCTACGTTCCGGCCCCCGGTTATGGTATTCAATAACGATCTCCCAGCCCTCCGCAACGTCTCTTTAATTGGCGTGAATCTTCCATGGGCACAGAGTCCATACCTCGCGTTCCTTCACACCTTGGAACTTGCGCTCCACTCTGACAAATTCGTCCGCCATACCAGTATTGGCGTAGCATGTTATCGAGCCCCCAACTTCATACACTCACTATCCATTACTCGGGCCCGAAAGCTGAAGATGCACCCTGGTCCAGTCCAACAGCAGACGATCCTGTTATCCCTGTTCCAACCCTCCGCGTTCTTTCCCTCACCGATCTCGACTCGGATTACCTCTGCCGCCTCATGGACCGTCTACACCTCCCCGCCATCTCTCATCTCTCCCTGGATCTCTCCGAGCAGGACTTTACCCCCTTCCTTGACATGCTCTGCCCGACCGCCGCCACCGCACGCCCCACCTCGCCACAGCACGACCCTGTATCCCCAGCTGTCTCCTCCGCCTCCACCGCATTCGTCACGCCATCGCCCACCATTCCCTCCGCGCCCCCGCCGCACATACCCTTTCCCCACCTTGCGGTACACTTACACACACTCGTCATCAACGCCCTCGACTGCACCCTCCCCGCCTGGCTGCACCTACTACGTACCCTCCGCAGCCTGCGCGTTTTCGAGGCCGACTTTGCCCGCGTGGGCACCGGTGCTCCTATCTTCTCGGAAGTGTTCTGCCCTACTCAGGGCCCTGAAAAGCAGAACATTGAAGACAGGGAGCAGGTGCTGCTTCCGAGCCTGGAGGTGTTTAGGGTCGCGGGGGTGAGTGGGGACAGGCTCGCGTTGATGATCGCACACCGCGAGGCACAGCAGGCTAAAGGGGCTGGCGTCGATGACGTGGTAACAAAAGGAGACGGCGCCAAAAACGGGCATCCGATGGATTTGGAAATTCCAAAACGAAATGGGCTCTGGCCCTATACAGATGCAGACGCGGCCTGCGAAAGTGATGGGGAGTCGGATGCGCCAACGGCTGTGGACGAGGGGATGGTGGTGCCCCCGCGCCCTCTGCGGTGGGTTGTGCGTTGGAGCCCGCGGCACCGCGGACGTGACGTGGTACTGGATGCGCTGGTGGAGAGCGGGTGGCCGCTGAGCTATACCGGGAGCGATGCACGAGTCAAGGTGGAGTGGGTAGAGAAGGAGGGAGAGGATCTAGAAGAGAGGGGGACGAGGATGAGGAAGCGGAAGAGGAAGACGGGGAAGAAAATGAAAATGAAGTGGAAGCAGCGGACGCTCAGGAAGATGAAGGGGACGAAGAGGAGGAGGAAGAGGACGGATAACACCGACGACACGCACACGTATATTTCTTGATTTTTCTGTTTATTGCTCGCGGCTCGCTGGATTTGTGTTTAAATACCATGTAAGAATAGTGTACTTGTTACGCAGTGTATGAATACGGTTCTGCTATCGGACCTAGTGGTCATGCCGGAACCCTAACACATAAATGGGGGAGAAAAATTGACTCCACCAACAAAATATAATGCATTAAGAGGGAATCGAACCCCCGGCGGGTCGAGCTATGCTCGGATGGCAACGACCCAGGTTACCACTACCCCATTAATGCTTGATGCGGTAGGTGGTTTGGAGCCCTAGATGTATGCATTCGCATCCCGCGACCGTGCGTGGGCGAGGTCACCAGGCCCTGTCAGGCTCCACCACAACAGCTATCACAGCTTGGGCAGGGAGGCATAGTTGGGGTGGAGACAGGGCACTTCTGCCAATTGTCACGCGCCGAGGGTCTTGGACAGCTGGGGCTGTGTGCGGCGGAGAAGGGAGCTGGGCCAATTAGATGCAGATGATGCAGATGCAGCATTAATATTGGAGGCGGATGGCTCGGTGACGGGATCACGAATATTAATATCGCTGGGGCCCGGACCGTGCTGTTAGGTGTTGCGATCTAGATGGAATCTGGACTCTGGATACAGCCGCTGATGATGTCGTTTATGCTTGGGACTGTCTCGCCTTTGTTTCTGACAGTGTTGTTATTCTCGAAATAGGTGACATTTGTATTATTTGGTCGCTGGACGTTATGGGTTGTACGTCGTACCTACGTATATGGTACAGATCGTGCAGTGCTAGCGGCGCCGATGGGAACCTGTGAGAAAACGGTTGCTCCAGTATGCATAGATAAGAAAAACACGCACAGTCGTAAGGCTAGACTCGCGCGGCGTACCGACGTAAATGTGTCTCGTGAGAGGTACCAAGGCACCACCATGCATGAGTCACTGGGGTAAAGTGAAGACGCGCGTTGCGGAGCATAGCTGAACGTGTTTGTGCTATCAGCGATCGCGCCTAGCTTATCGCAACGCAGCGCAAAAACACAAAACGCAACACAGAGGCAAAACGCTCCTGGGCGATGAAGTGCATTAAGAGGGAATCGAACCCCCGGCGGGTCGAGCTAAGCTCGGTGGCAACGACCAGGTTACCACTACCCCATTAATGCTTGGGATGGAGTGGCCTGCATGTGATCTCGGTGGGCTCGTGGAACGCATGAGTCAGGAGTAACTACTAACGCGGCGCGCGGCCCGATCCGCGCGCATGGGCAGCGGGATAGTATTGGGTTCCCGCACGTCACTTCGGGCCGGAGGTGCGTTATTGAAATGGGTGGCGCCACTCTGGATCAAGGAAAAATAAGCCTGGGGTGCGCGCACAAAGTGCCGAGGAAATGCCGATATCGCGAGGCTGTGGAGTCAGCGGCCTGGCGCTTGGACTAGTCATATTCGAGGCGCAAGTGATTGGCATTGCGATTGTGATCTGTATTGTGGTTATCATGTGGCTGAATGTGACCGCGAATGGGGATGTGGGACGCTAAACGCTAAACCACTGGAATGCAAAACGAGGTTGAAACAAAAAGCAGCTGCATTAAGAGGGAATCGAACCCCCGGCGGGTCGAGCTAGGCTCGAATGGCAACGACCCAGGTTACCACTACCCCATTAATGCGATGTGATTTGGAACCAGGGAGGAGTGGAATTGGAATGTGGATTCGAACCAGGGTTGGGTCGGAATCGAGCCGGCTCGATAAGTGTACCCCATTAATGGATGGGGTGGGAAAGCAGGCGGTGGTGGTGAGCTTGATAAGGCAGAAGCCCTTGGCGTGGAGTGATCAACAGACGACAACAAAGAAGAGTGAGATATTTTTGATAAAAAAACTAATTGCGGGATAACCACGTTGAGAGATAAAGATGGGCAATTCGACGTCCCAGGCCGCGCACGGAGGACGAGGAGACAAGGATCCAGCCATAAGACACCCTTCCTCGTCCTCGCCATCCCCTCATCGTTCTATGCGCACAAAGAAAAAGTCTCTCGAGCTGCCCGATCTGGTCGATCACGTACTCGCCCTCAGCGACCACAAGAGGTCGCATGGTCCTCCTGCCCCAAAGTCCGCCTCCATCCCCATCCCGTACGCCCCCGAGGACTCTGCTCCCCGCCGTCGCCCGCACCAGTCCTTCTCGTCCACAGAAGTCCTGGCCCCGGCCCCTCCCAGGGGCTCGGTCCCCAATGCCTACTTTCGCGGCGCTCCCCGTCCACCACAACAAGCCCAGCCACAGCACCCTTCGACAAACTCCGCATCCAGCAACAGCAGCGCGTCCAGGAGCTTTATAATCAGTCCCACGCACCCTCCCCGCACCGCCCCCGTCCCCCAACACCAGTCCCGCAAGACCCCTCCCCGTCAACGAGACAGTCCAGTCCAGCATCCCCATCGCCCTCGGCAAGGCCCTCCTCCCAGAAGAAGAGCTCGCAAAAGTCGTCGAATCCGCAGCCGCCGAAAACGGCCCCGCCCCGGACCTCGTCGCCGTCAGGATCACCTGGCGCGGCGGGGCAAGTCCGTCCAGCTTGCCCGGGCCGGGGACAACGACTGGAAAGGCCGTCAGCCCATGTTCCGCGATGCATCCCCACTCGATTCCCACTCCGCCACCGTCCCGCTCCCCCCGGCACCCACCATATCCGATTCATCGTCGACGACCAGTGGCGCATCGCAGACGACCTCCCCACGCCGTCGACGACCAGGCTCCCTCGCAAACTACGTCGCTGTCCCTCTATCCTATTCGCCCCCCAGCACATCTCCCCTTAAGCCCACCTACACCGGCCACTCCTTCTGGAGTGCCTCTTCTCCAATTCCACCGCTGAAACAGAATACCCCTCCAAACACCCCCACATCGCCAAAAACTCGCCTCTCTCCGCCTCCCATACTACCCAAGAACCCAACTGGACATCCATCCTCCCCCTCGCCCTCATCGAGGCTGCCAGGGAGGAGGAGGCCTATCTCCAGGCCTCGTCTCCCCCTCGCCTCGTCCCCGCACCGCGATAAGCACGGACACCACGCCGACCGACATAGCCACCCACACACCACGGGTTTCGTCCCACTACCCAATATCCCGCCTGCCCCTTCACTCCCGCGGCACCTCGACAAACTGATATTGAACGCACGCTCCGTCCCCGCTCAGGGCACCGTCGTCGGCAGCCCCGCAGGCGGGATGGGTGCCGTCGGTGGGGCCGGGCGCACGCGCCGGCGCGGCAGGGACAAGGACACAGGGCCTGTCAACGGGCGTGAGGGGAAGGAGGGTAAGGAGGGGCGCGAGCGCGGGGAGCTCCGGGAACGCAACGAACGCCGTATCACCACTACATTCCCGCCAGCCCCACCCCCCAGCGAGGCCGGGCACGACCCCGCGGATCTAGGCACAGCGCCAGCCCCATCCTCGCCCCCAACACCTTCGCTGTCCCCCCCGCCCCTGCTCCCGATGCCCTCGCGCCCGCTGGACACGACATCAACGCCTGGCCTTGCGGATGATGCGAGCGTGTTGCCGGTTCCGAGCCACGTGGTGCTGCACCACCTCAGCACGAGCGCGATCCGCAATGGCGTGCTCGCGGTGGGCAATACGACGCGGTACAGACGCAAGGTGAGATCCATTCCCATGTTTTACTCCTTTTTCCGCTATATGTTATTGTGCGGTTTGACTGGCACGGGTTATCGCGTTCCGCATTCGGCCTCCGCAATCCCGCCTTTCCCTTTACACATGTCCCTCATTCCGCGTGCTTTCCGTATATGACTAACACACCGCACACAGTACCTCACCACCATCTACTACAAGCCCACCTAACATCCAGCCCCGCACTCACGTACTGACCCTAATGACTCATCTTAGACTGCTCACGACCGATTCTCCCGCTCGGTTGCAAGTATAGACCCCTTGTTCTTCCTTCTTGTCCATAGCTTGGATTTTGCCCCGCGCCCCGCGCCTGTATTGGATACCGATACCTGCCCATCCAGCTCTTTTCTTCTTCCCTTTTCCTTTTCCCCCCTCTCACTGTGCCCTTTGCGTTTGTGTTAGATACGCGATAGCGACCATGTGTACATATCTACGCGCTGTCCCCGGGGCATGCTCTTCATGCACATATTTTCCATTTTTTCCATTTCATCCTGCTAGATACGACCTACACACTCCAAGCCCACTCCTACTCCTACGTTCCTGCTACTGCTACCACCCCCCATCGCTCCATCACCTAGGTGCTATTGCTGCTCATATCGCTTGTACCCCGCCCGCCTATTGCCTGATCGCATCGCACTGATACGATACTGATACCGCTGCCGCGATACGTTGTAATACTCGACCCGAGCATCACGCATGAATGACCTGTTCACTCGTCCACACTTGATTTCAGGTTTGAAATTGTGCTATCACAAGCACATATGAGCACTAGCAGGACGCGAGGATCCGAAACCCGCTACTCATACATGCTATTCTTCTCTCTTCTATTCTACCCCGCGTCAGATGCTGATCCCGTTCCCACCCCATTACCCTACTGCCGCGAGCCCTACTAGTACTTATGATGGCGCGGACGCTCGATCAGTCGGGCACATGATTCTGCAGGACCGCAGTGGTGATCCTGTTACACAACGGGTCAGCAGACGATGACGACATCGATGATCCTCGACCGAGGGCGCCAGAAATAGATAAGCCGGTGTGAGTGGCTGACGGCGCCTACCCGCGCCAGCCGATGCGTGCGCCTCTGGTGCTGCAACGCCAGCGCTGTGCAGCCCCTGGGCCGGATCTGGCCTGGTGCGAGCGGAGATGGAGATGGCGTTCTAACTCTTGTTGGTGGAGTGAGACAACACCCTGGTCATGGGTGGGTCGGGGGTTGGAGTGGTTCGGCTCCAATTTGTGCGACCCGGGAGCCCGAGGTCTGGAGTCAGGGGCTCGAGCAGACTGAAGGCTGTTCCGTGGGGCACTGGGCCCCGGGCTTCCCATTTCCACGACATCAGCATCACGACCACAGAAGCAAGAAGCTCAGGCGATTTGAGATCGGCATCGCACACCACGACCACCCGTAACCTAATTTTGCCTGCACCACCATCACAAGCTGGTGGGATTCCGAGTTGCTGGGAGTCCAAGTATTTGTATTTCGCGCCCCGAACGACAACCCAGATCGCGGGTGCAACTGAAAAGCAACGAGTTCCGACCGGCTGGTCTTTGGCAGATCCGCCATCTCCTTGTGCATCGTGCGTCACCACTGGCATACCCTAGTGCATTCAACCCGACAGTCTGAGCCTTGCGTCTGCCGAGCACCCAGCTGGCTGGGCGCCGTCCAAGTTTACCTTCCCAGCTCCAGCATAAGACCATTTCCACCATCCGCATCGAACACCCGCGCTGCGGCCCCGTGTTCCAGACCGCGGGGTCAGCGCGGATCGCAACGGCTTACACGCTTCGTCTTCCAGCTAAAATTACAACTTCGACGCGTCCCACGCTCACCGTTGCTCCTCCCATCCAGCCTACGCTCGTGAGTAATACTGAGACAGGGGCGCTCAGCCCAGAGCTTGGCAGGCTGGCTCACCGCGTAATTCACACGGCCACGGTGGCAGGGTCTGGAACGAAGACCTACAGGCCCCGGGGGGCTGAATGCGGCACCTCGAGGAAGGGCAGTATCTGAGGCTAGCACCCCAAATCTACATCCTGGTCGGTCCAAGGTACTTGCCGCGCGTGCCTACTCCTTGATGGTGGTTCTGCCCGCCACCTTCAGATGATGTGCGGTTCCTAGGGAACCCATCAACCGGTCAATGGCAGCTGGCATGTCCCCTCTTTTTACTCGCCATCCTAACAATAGAGTCCCTGGTGCGGGATATTCGCCAGTGGGTGTCCCCTCCTTCGGCACGATTGGCAGCAGCGTTTGCGCGGCTCAACAGCAACATTTGGAGTGTACACGGGTGCGTTTAGAGCGTGTTTGCGCCGGTGATAAGCAACCCCCCCGACCAATCCAATTCCCCCAATGCTGGACCGCCTGAGAGGTTTGTGATAGTACATTATGGTTTGCGGCAAAGTTTGAACTGGTTTCCCATCTGTGTGTACCTATGTGGTGCTGCTTGACCTCAATGCCAATACCCCACATACACTTCGAATTTATTGATTTCCAATTTCGCCCACTGACAGCGCGAGGAATCTATACTAGGATGGCGGTCCCAAGCCTCTCATTGCGGATCGGAGTTGTCCAACTCAACCCCAAGGTTAGTCAATTCCAGTGGGTCGACTTCCTTGCATTGAATACGCGCTTCCGAAGATAGGTCAGGTTCAAGCCAATCTCTCGAGGGCCAGAGAGTTATGTAGCAAGTATGTTCCAACTATCGATATATAGCCTTCACTAATCATCTCATACGCATAGGCTGGCTTCTAAATCTGTGGATCTATTATGTTTCCCAGAGATGGCGTTCACTGGTACGCAGCTTACATGTATTCTTACAGTACATTACCACCGACGCCTAATTAATTAAGGATACACATTCGAGAACGCCACCGCCATCACGCCATACCTGGAATTACCTCGGACCGGCCCCACCTCACGATTTTGCGCCGAACTCGCTGCGCGGCTGCAGTGCCATGTTATCGCCGGGTACCCGAGCTGCTCCCACCAGAAGAGCGGGAGCAATTACAAGGGAGTGCCGGGGCCACACCCAGGTAGGCGCGAACAGCGCGGTCCTGTATGGCCCCGACGGAGCGTGGGTAGGCGGGTACAGGAAGACCACCTGTTCGAGACCGATAGGACGTGGGCGAAGCCAGGTATCGATGTCCATGTTGTGCCAGGGCGCCAGCTGATCTCTCAGGAAGCGGATTTGCCACGTTCCAGCTGCCGTCTCCTCTACGCAACATGAGTGTGGGGATATGTATGGATCTAAATCCTCAGCCCCTGCGCTATGGACGCAAATGGAGGGACCATACGAGCTGGGTGATTACTGTTTAGCCAAGAAGACGAACATTCTGGTCATGCTCAATGCATGGTTGGACTCGGGGAAGGAGGTAGAAGAGGAAAGTGATTGGCAGACTCTTAACTACTGGGCTGCGAGACTTAATCCAATGTGGGAGGCGGATCGAAGGGGGAACTCAGATAGTGGACACCAAGTTGTTGTGGATGATGATGATAATGGGAAGGAAACAGTCATTATTGTTTGCAACAGGTCAGGCGAAGAGAACGGTATGATAGGTACTATTGAAAGTGGATCTCTCTCTCACGCCGCCATAGGCAGGACGTTCGCAGGAAGCTCCGCGATTTACAGTATGCGACAGGGTCTGGGCGTCCAAAGCTTTTAGACATGTTCAGCAGGAAAGCGGAGGGTGTTCGGATTTGGAACATTCTTGTTTGAGGTTGCTCTACCCGGTGGGCGCTTTTGATTTGCTTATTTTTCGCCAACTAGTGCATGTGTGGTTTAAAACGTCGACAATTTCTCGTGCATCCTCGTATTCCTCGTTGTGGCTCACCCACACATCCGGGTTGGCCAGCGTCAACACAGCTTCGGTATTCAATCCCGCTGCTCGTTCATAGCCTTGTTGGGTGGTGCTCAATGAATGTACTACAAATTCAATCTCTCGAGCAGCACTCGAGAGCAAATCGCTTCTGGCAGTATTAGCCGACTGCGAGTTTAGCAGGCAAAAAAGTACCTTGCATCTCTTTTGGGAGGAGGGTTTTTTAACCTGTTCCAAACTACCTCCCCGCCAGGGCTCGCCAGAAAAATCTGGTGGAGCGCCCGACGGATCTGGTTGAAAGCAACATGCCGCGCCTGGGCCTACGATCCCCACAAACATTAAGCAAAATAGTCAATCAGTCAATAATGTGAAAGGCATACTGGGATCTTGTTTGATGACGACACTTCGAGTTCCATGTCAACATCAAGAAGGCCTACCCTCAGTTTCGGACATAGATTCCTCAGGATAGCATTTTACTCACCATAGGGAGATTCTGTGGGTTGGAGGTGGACAGAGGCGACGGGGGGAACGGCGTTTTCTGCCATTTCATCGACTGCTGGTGTAGCTTCTGGTTGTTGACATGGAACTTTGAACGGTGTTCTGAATGGTTTTTTCAGACTGGAGGCGGAGAGAAACGGCTTCGTGACTTGTGGTGATTCGACAATATCTCAATAATAATAGTTGTAGCAGACTGACCAAGTGCAGGGGCATATGCAATCTTCGTCTTCTTGGACTCACCGCGATCGATAGTGGGTCCAGATCGCTTGTTGTATGATGGGATTCTACCATTTCCATGCATAGGGTATGCCGGGCGTGCCCCCTCACCATGAAGCGAGGTTATCCACCCCGTATCTTCATCTGCTCCGAATGGTCGGATCTGGATATCCCCAGGTCCATTAGACGCGCCTGAACGCCGAGTCGCCAGCCGTGATGAGGCGTCTTCATATGAAGATAGTTTGCCCTTTCGCCTTTTTGTCCTATCTGGATACTTGCAGACCTATCGCAGCTCAGAGGGAGTATCTTGGTGACCGGTGTATACTTACATCACACATTGCATCACAATATTGCTTGACGGTTTTGGGGTTGCTGCTGTCGATCGACTCGCCGAAATATCTGCAAATCAACTAATATCTTTGCGTAAGGCCGACGCGGACCTTCATGGCTGCCAAACCAAACTTACCACATGCCTGCAGATGTCAATGCTCTCAGCAAATTTGACTAGCTGATTGAACATGCTAATTGAATACTCTGCCACGATTGAAAATAGAACCAAACCTCAGAAAGACTCTCAGTGGCTCGTTGGCTAGGGGCTGGACCATCTGTAGCATTCGCAACTCGTCGTGAGTGGGAATCGGACACCCATCGCTTAACGCTTAGTACGTCTTCTCGTGCTAAGGTCTGTTAGTTAACATTCAGGGGGACAGGAAGAATCCCTACAATAATACAACACGCATTTGGATGGCTATCACGAAAACGTTAACCACATTTGGAACATTTATATATTGCAACCCACCATGCCATCGCGTCCAGCTCTACCAGTTTCCTGATAAAAGCCTTAGTTCATTAGATATGGTGAGATTTCCCACAAAACGTGTGCAGATTCGATTCTTACCTTCAAAGCTTTTGGGAAGGTCGTAATGGATAATGTATCTATGATGGATGTCAGTAATATTTACGGTGGCCTGGTCCACCCACCGAACATCACTTTTATCAATGCCAAGCCCAAATGCAATAGTGGCCACCACCTATCCTAGTGAGTTATTGCGTGAGGGTCAACCGAATAGAATCGTACCACGTCAATCCCGCCACCACCAGACCCACCAATTGTCCATTCTTGGAGTGTTTTGTCAAGGATAGATGATCTAGATGGGTCGTTAAATTTATATCTGACAGCTGTTTCCGAAACCGAAACCCCACCCGATCCCACGATGGTATGGTCTTGCATTTAGACCTTTCCCTCTGAGATAGGAAGCAAGACCGTCACACGTTGCTCTTGTCCTGCAATAGATAACCCCCGATGAAGGCCTGCTTCGCTTACGATACAGTTTGGTGATGTATTCGAAAATATCCCCCATCTGGGACACCGAATTAGGTGCCGATGTATACTTGACCTATAGAAAGGATGAGATCAAGGAGTCAAGAATAAGGAATATACCCTGGAACCTCATAAAATAGATTAGCGCGATTGAAAGGGTGAAGAGCGCGAAAGAGTCGGTCTTCGGACATTTTTAGGCTGCGAATAATATCGTCCTGAACCCTACAACCCCCTTGGTTAGACGAGATAGTGAAATAGAATAGAAGCATACGCAGCGGTGGCTGTAGCCGTGAGTGCCATGATTGGAACTTGTTGATATCGATTGCGAAACACTCCCAGACGCCTGTACTCGGCTCTAAAATCGTGTCCCCATTCCTGAAGGATATATCAGGGCTGAGAAACATTGACCCTTTTTGAAACACACCGAAATACAGTGCGCCTAGTAGATATCATCTCAATCAGTGTGAGAATGATTATTTGTGAGAACAGTACCTCATCGACAACCAACCTATTTAATCCACCCTTGTGATAAACCTTATCGAGAAGGTTCATAAATTCCGAGGTGCAGAGCTTTTCGGGTGTGACTAATGCTACCTCAGCGGTTTGATAAAGTTAGGCTTGAATGGCTCACTATAGAGAAGTCGATTATTGGGGCTGCCTGACAATAAGTCTTGGATAATCTGCAGGGTAGATGAGGATATTGACAAAGCATGTTGTTCGAGACCGCATGCCTCTTGTTTCTCTAAGTAAGATGTCTCGGAAGACAGCGCCGCAACGGTTATATTCTTTTCGCGCAAACTTGTGACCTCTGGAGCGATACTATTAACGGGACGCAGTGAACTAGATAGCAGTGCTACAAACGATTTTTCATTAGCGCTATTGCGTCCGTCAATACCAATGCCATTAGCGGAAAAAGTAAAAGGTACCGAGCAAAGGAGAAACGACAATCGTCACGCCGTCCTGCATGGACTCAGACCAAATTTAGCACAACAATGTTTCACATACCTTGGCTGCAATTGCAGGAACTTGAAAGCATAGACTCTGAGCGGGTGTCAACAACAAAGAGTATGTATATGCAGGACCGGATGCACCTTCCCCATGCCAGTGGGAGCAACAACGAAGACGTCCGTCCCTGTTCAACGATCAAATCTGCTGTTGGGCCAAGCTTGGACAATAAACACCTGATACCGCAGCCTCGACAATCTGCTTTTGTTTTCCTTTATATTCGGAATGGCCAAATACTATTTAGCCGAAAATATGAGGGCGATTCAAGACCTGGCAGAAAATACTTCTCACTCTTGACCAGTATACTAACGGGATCCATTAAAAAACCTTCAAGATACTTTCGGGAGTCTCACTTGTAACATTCTCCACCAGGATTCATACCAACACGGGGCCAGTATACTTGACAAGACTCGGGTGATGCACTTGTTGCAGTAATCACAGAACGTGCGCGAGGCACAGCACGAGGGCCCGAAGATCCACCTTCGGCGTAACTTGATAGAGATTAAATTGAATAAAAAATACCTCCACCGTCGCACAAGAATATGAGAATGAAAATAAGTGTCGTGGCGGGTGAGCACTAAGCGTAGGGTGAGCCAAATTCAAATTGTCAAGTCAAAGCAAATATCGCGCGTTACGGATAGGGCATGATGTGACGTCTCGTGTCAAGCAAAGTTGGTCACAAATATCATATGCTCAGCGCTGACAGCGATCTGCTGAACTCACTGAGGGCCGGCACCCAACACGAGCCCAAAAAATATCCAAGGTTTGGAGTACGATGTTCCTGATCCATTGTACAATGTTGGCCTTGATTTTAACATTAAAAACTTTCACGAACATGAATTCTATCTACCCTTGTAGACCTGATTCTCAGGTTGTAGTTACAGTGTAGTTGGGATCCCGGCTAATTTCATCTTTACCCCAATCTCAAACAGATAATCAAGGCACTTGCGATTTATTTCAGCGAGACACAACCAGGATCAAAATTACTATATACCTCGGTTTGGGTTTTCGCCTTTTCCCAGTCCAGGCCTTTCCGCAACTTGATTAGTAAATGTGAGGCCAATTTCTAGAAAACCTACCCCAAACATAAACACCATGCCTCCGAACCAACACCCCAGCGGCATTTGGGTATTCCCGCATGGCAGAGGCCATGCTATCTTTCAAGTCTTCTTCGTGCGGGGTGTTTTCGATGATAGGAATCTCAATAGTATCCAGATACGACAACGCTGGGCCTGTTCCAGCCACCCGAACTCCCTTGATCATCTATACAATCTTGGATATGGGCCCTAACAGGATGATATTACGTGAGAGTGCTTCACCTCCTGGGACCAAATGAGAATGGGGATAAATCGGAATTGGACCTCGATTGCCTACTCACTTGGTGGGAGATCCGAAAAACAGGGCCAGGCCACAACAAAGTCGCCATCACCGCGTGTTGGGAATGGGTGTGAATGCAACTGCCTGCATCGCGAAGGTCGAAAGAATTCCAGAATAGCGGCGTGCACGCTGACTCCTTCAGGTTTCGAGCGGGCCGGCGGAGGAATACACGATCAGTGTGTGGGGATGGAGTAGGCTGTGGGAATGGGAGCACAAATATGTGCTCAGGCCGAATCCGCTCTTTTTGCACACCTGATGGCGCGATATACACTTTGTCCCTAAGGGGGATTATTGATCTGCACGGGATTTGACTTTTGCCGGACGAACTCAGCACGAATACATATCCCCCCACCCGTCCCCGTCACCCAACCTAACTGCACATTTCGTGGGAGACGTTAGGCTCAGACAAGCAACAAAAATCATTGTACTTTGCCTTGTAAAAGGATCTACAGAGCTCAGGGATGAGATTCGCCGGCTTGGAGTCCTCAGCCATATGACACCCGAAGATCTATAAGTCTCTTACATGGAGGGGATCGCTTGAAATAACCAAATCATCCGAGTTCGAGGTCATAACAGCACGAAAGTTGGATTTGCCAACGGAAAATCAATCTATATCTTCGTTATTCAGTGATACTTAGCCTCTCGCTGAGCAGGCTTTATAACGAAGAATAATCGTACCTGCCAGTGCTATAACTGAGTTTGATATCAGATCTTTCTGAATCCAGACCTGTTTGTCACTCCGTGTTTATTTATTTGCTTGGGACCACTGTTGTAAGCAACCTTGATACACCCCCGCGTTTGCGCCACTCAGGACATTCGCCGCAGCCCCTTCACCACCATTTGTCTCTAGTATCTTGGAGGCGAATAAGACTTATTATTATTTTAACAAAATGTCGCATCCAGAATCTACGGCTTCGTTGCCCTTCCAAGTTGGTCTCATGACAGGTTTCATTGGATGTGTTGACAGCGATTCATGTGGTACACACCGCCGCCAGGTGGGCTGAACGGACCGCACACTGGATCGAAATTCAGGAAATTCCCGACGGGCCGCTCACTGTTCACACATATATGAGCCGGGGTCACGAAGCAACTTGAGCTATCCCATCTGTTGCGAGAGATGATTTTCTGGTCTCGTTTATATATCTCTGTGTCCTTAGCCACCATCTCTGCGGCTCTCAACAATGGCGTAGCTGTAAAACCTCCTATGGGTTGGAACCCCTACAATGCATTTTTGTAAGTTCGACTTGCTCCATATTTATCCTGTTGATCCAGGCGGGGTGTGTCAGATGTGCCACAACGGAAGTCCAATATCGGGCTGCAGCTCAAAGTCTGATCAGCCTTGGGTTGAACACACTAGGATATCAATATGTGAATCTGTAAGGAATCTGAGCAATTTATCTTTATTTTGACATGAGCTTCTTCAATCCAGCGACTGTGGTTGGCAAGGGAAGGCCCGCAATTCGAGCGGTGGATTCACTTGGGACACCACCACGATCCCATCTGGTATCCCCGCACTCTCAACTTTTATTCATAATCTTGGTCTTAAATTCGGAGTTTATTCTGATGGGTAAATATATATTCGTTTGCGTGTTTACGTCTTGCTCATCTTCCAAAGAGGCGCGTTTGCTTGTGACTTTGTTGGTGGAACCGCGCATTACCTTGGCACTCTCGGCCATGAGACCTCTGATGCGAATAGTTTTGCCTCGTGGGGAGCGGATTATCTCAAGGTATCTCCACTTGTTCCTGCTATCGACTAAGCTCACAGAATTTCAGTACGACAACTGCTATGCTGGTATGTAATATTCTTACAATTTTGGGGTCGATCTCAGGGTCCTCTAGTCAGCTCCACTGATTTTGTTGATTTTAATCCTCCCATCTTGGTGCGCCACCATTCACTTCATTATGATGCATCATGCGAATATTATTCCCTTTAGATCGAAGTTAGTTTATGGAACTACATCATCTGAGTGAACAGCTGATCGTGCTGTACAGCCTCATTACACCACGATGCGCGATGCATTGGCTGCCACGAAACGTCCTATTGTCTTTTCCATCTGCGAGTGGGGAGTGCAAGGTACGAATATTATTATCTGGGAACGAATGGTTTAAGAAGACGCTCCGCGGATCCAGATCCAGCACGTTGGCCTGCCAGTGCTGTTGGAAACTCGTGAGTCCCTTGTTATAATATATTTCCACATTTGGTACAATAGTTGTCATGTCCTAAGCTGGAGAATTTCGTAAGTCGACCACGATCTGCAACCAACCACCCGAAGCTAGACGATTCAACTATAGGAATGACATCGGGCCCCCAGCATCCTGGGATAATTTATTCCGGATCATCAATCAATTAGTGCCAATTACACAGTTTGCTGGCCCAGGGGCTTGGAATGGTATATCCCACCTAGCTACCTGCATTAAATCAACATCTCATACATATATCTAGATCTAGATATGCTAGAGGTCGGAAATTCTGGCTTGACGCCGCAGAGCAACAGACCCATTTCGCCTTTTGGGCGCCGCAAAGTGTGTCCTATCGTCCCAGAGAGTGACGTGTCTTTACCCCCGCTCCAAGATCCCCGCTGATCATTTCCACCGACTTATCCAACCCATCGACCCAAACACTGAATATTTTGAAAAAACCCAAGAATTATAGCCCTGAATGTTTGTGCACTCCTTCCTATCGAATAGATTTTCATATCGACTTTTCCCAGCAAGATTCACTTGGAAAATCAATCGCCTTCAAACGCCGATATACAAACGATCACGACGTCTGGGCTGGACCGCTGGCAGATGGGTCAACAGTTGCAGGTTAGCGACTCCGAAATTACCACCGGTGATAGTACTGAGGATGCCTTTATAGTCGTAATCAATTGGCAGAATTCAGCGAGATCTCTTACGTTCAACCTCGCCGATGTTGGCTTTTCGTCCGCTATGGGCACTGATCTGATCACCGGCACATCCCTCGGAAAACTGACAAATTCGTCAGTGTCGGCTTGCGGGGACTCCCGGATGTGACTAAAGCCTTATTTTTAGTTTCACTGCAACGGTGGATGCACATGGCTCAATGGTTCTAAAATTAAGCGGGGGTATGGCTGTTGCACAACCCAGCTTCACGTTTTATCAAGCCGCTGCCTCCACCAATACTCTTGCCGAGGGGCCAGTACTCGTGTTGTCAACTCATCAGTCACTGTTGTAGGATTTATCGGCGAGGGTGGACTCTCACGATCAATGGTGTCGATGGTGGATCTGCGGAGGAACCAAAACACTATCGTTTGATTACATCAACGGCGATTTCGTCTTTACCAACACGGACTGCTCAAATTGCCGCAATGCATTCATCAGTGTGAATGGAGGGACCGCAGTTCAGGTACAGATGCCGATTTCCGCGCAGGTGAGCAACTATGGCCATCCACTTATCACGCTGACTCAACAAATGCCTCCCCTTTCTAGAGTTGGGATATCTTGTTTTCTGGGTACCTGGTAACGATGGCAGGTTTCAAGGCTGGAAGACGAACACCATTCAAATCTCCAACCCTAACGCTTTCGCCCCAGATCTCTCTCGCGTAGGAGTGTCTGTATAGGCCGCAGGGCATCTCCTTGTACTTTCACCAGTGCCCTTTTCAAAATAAGCATGTTTGTGGGGTCACGATAACCTTTGTCTATGTCGGTTGGTCGGATCTCAAAGTTGTTTCTAGATCTAGCTGGTCGTAACGTTACTTCCGAGATCGTAGCTATGATAGTGACCTTGAAAAATAGTCGCGTTGTCGATTTACCCCCCCGTGGGGGAAAAATCACTTGGCAAATGCAAGTAGTAAATGCGTGGCCAGCTATGTGGGGATAGACATCTGATAGAGTAACAGTACAGCATTTGGATATCAAAATTGAGCTGGTAGGTACAGCGAGATAACATTTCGATAGGGATGTGGACACAATAGCAGAGGGGGAAACCGATTCCAAATAGATAGGAAGAATTGAAGCTTCAGTGGGAGGGTAAAATAAAAACCAATAGCTTCAAGGCGCACGGCGAAGAATCACCATAAGACCATCGGAGTGTGCAGAAAAAATTGCATCGACAGATATTTGGGGACCGATTGGATCCGTTGGAGAAGATGGGTTTCCTCGCTTGGCGGGGTTCGGCCGTTTGTCGACCCGGTGTTGGCGAGCTTTGCTGGTTGTTGATCCTTGCCTGTGACGTGGAGGAGTTGGTTCGGGAATGCGAGTTCTAGAGGGGATATCAGCTGTCTAGTTTTATCCAAACAGTAAAACACGAACACAGAATCTCTCCCCTCAGGTAACAATACGAACCTCCCAAATCCAAACCCGCCATCACTGGGTTGGCCGCGCTCATTAACGCCCCATCCTTTAATTACGTCGATCCAACTCCGGACGATATCTTCGTCCTTTTTGGAAACAAAATCAAAAAAGCTGCGCCCAATAGCAGAGGTTGTGGAAATCAAAAAATCATTAGAGCAATAGGCGACAGTGCAATTGACCGAGAATCGGTCCAAAATGAATGCAGTCCGAAATGACTGCTTGCCCAAACTCTCAAAGTCGCCCGGTGAGTGTGGTTCGGGGGTAGGTTCAGATGAGCCAGGAGACTAGGGGAGTTCCACGGCGAGGTTTGTGCCACGGGAGAGGCTGGGAGGGGAGCACTCCGATGGACAGGACTTGGTGGCAACGGCGATGGATCATTCCAACGCTAACAGTTATCAGTACACCAGAAGTCCGACGTCTTGACTGAGGCCTTACCCTAAACTCAAAATTTCTGGCGCTCGGTGTGAGAACAGTGATCTCCTGGGCTGTCGACGCGTTGTGCATCGCTTTGGCGCCTGGGCTGGCAAACGAAACGCTGCCGACGAGGACATTATGAACGACGGTCCTAATCAATTACAATGGGTCGTTGCAGGTGCTACTTGATGAAATAAATACCGACCGTTGCTGTGCAGGACTATTTCATGAGAAACAAGAAAAACGCGAAATAACATAGCACTAACGATACCACAAAGAATATATCCCTTGTATGGGTCTTTGTGTCGCATACGCAGATAAACAAGGACAGCGGCTTTGTCTTGCTGGATTGTATCACTTTTTATATGTCAGTCCTATTGACCGGACGTGGGAAGGGCGGGACGATTACTAGTGAAGCTGTTTTACTCGTGGAAATTCGTCGGGGTGCACTAGTCTGAGTGATGGTTTCCCCACAAGTTCATGGGGTTCGTAACCTATTTCAACTATTTAGATGATGAGTAGATATGATTGAATGGAAATGATACCCAGAAGATCGGTGACCGAGTCCGTCATGTACACCCATCGGGCCTGCCGCAAAATGTTATTACTTTGGAAGACTGGCGGAGCTCGGATGGTTACCTCCGGGGAGAAATCGACAATTCCGACTGCGAAAAAAATATGGATGACCACCTATGCTGAGAAGGATGTGACATACTGAAAGAGAGGCAGGGTGGGCTTGAGTCCATGGATGAACTATATATTAATAACTCTGAGGTGGGGGGGAGGTCAAGTGGAGGGAAAGGTGGGTGGCAAAAAAAATATCTTAAATGAGTTTGAGGGAGGCTTTTAGAGTGGTTAATCCGAGGTTCAGATGATGATCATGGCCATGGCTTGCCTATGAAGGTTAAGATCAAGTTTGGAGGAACGACGCTGGGTTAATTAGTCAGTTGAATGGGAATCTTGGAACAAAGTTTTGACACCGCCACCAACCCCAGCACCTCGGCGCCAGACCCTAAATTAGGCCGCCGACAATATTCAGTGAGCAAATCTATGGTCCCACGTCTAATCTCCCTCCACTGTCAAGGTATGGAAGTCTACATCGTGCACCATCTTCTGCACCCTTATGACCCTCCTTCTGACCCTCCTCCCATAAGCGAAATCACCCATAAACTTTGATGAGAAAGTGCCGCCCAACTCGCTGGTACTGAATTCAGCCCTGGATCTACACATTCCGCCAATCTAGATTCTTATTTGACATATTTCCCATCCTTTGTTTGGCTGCTGTCTCCTCCTGATCCCTCACGATCAATATGTGGTCCACAGCCCGTGAAATAGCTGCTGGTGATACGGTTATTGTATGGCTTGTGAGTCTCATTTCCTTCACCGGAAGTCTGTCAAAGCACTCAGATCGTGTATTTAGACACGCGATGTAATACAGCATTTGATCGTTACGCCTGGTAAAAATTTCAACAGCAAGTTTGGGAACTATCGACATTCGGACCTCGTTGGGATGCCATATGGTTCTAAAGTGGGATCCCGCACTGGGAAAGGATTCATCCACGTGCTCCGGCCAACTCCCGAGCTGTGGACAATGGCCTTGCCGCATCGCACGCAGATATTGTATCTGGCAGACATTGCTTTCATCACCTCTTATCTTAACATCACTCGGGGAAGCAGGGTCATCGAAGCAGGTACGTAGGCAGGAACGTATATCTCTTCCTATCACAAGCAAGTTTTGGTGTACGTGGCGCGCAAAATCTGACGGAGAAAAGACCCTGGACACCTGTATCCTGTGTTGATTGATCTTGCTCCTTTGAGTGAGCATGAGTCTTTTGACTCTCACAATTTCGAAATCACCTTCCATTTCTTTGGACATAAGTTTATTATCCAAATGCAGGTGCGTGAGGTGACTATCCTGAAGCCAAGATAGCTTTATATTCCACCGGCAATAGGTACGGGTTCGGGTTCGTTTTCTCACTCTCTCATTCGAACCGTTGGCCCTGCGGGGCACCTCTGGACATACGAATTCCACGAGGTTAGAGCCAACAAAGCGCGGTATGTCATTAAATTTCGGTGGTCCCTGTTATCATGAAGCATTCCCGACGCAGGGAAGAATTCACGAGGCATGGAATGTCGGATGTTGTTACACTGACCATCGCAATGTTTGCAAAGATGGGTTTACAGTCACAGACATGGCAGATGCAGGTAGGTGGATTCTGTGGAGGGATGTTCATCATTAACGGAACTTTTCCTGTTCTAGTATTTTTGGACCTCCCGGCGCCTTGGGAGGCTGTTGAACATGCCAAGGTGGCGCTTCGAGTATGTCCTTCGCTTTTCTGCATATTCGATGCCAAATGGTCCCACAGAAAGATCGTATTACTCGTATTTGTTGTTTCAGCCCATGCATGGAGCAAGTTTTACGAACGGTCGGTGCTTTGAATGACGCGGGTTTCATAGGTGGGTCTCCAATCGTGGGACGATATCTCTCTAATCGTTATCTGATGACTCCTCTGTAGAGATTACCATGTATGAAACACTACTCAGACCACACG
>JADNYI010000574.1:0-20853 GCA_015501065.1 Infundibulicybe gibba | reverse complement strand
TTTCTTCTTCCGGGTATCCTTTCCAATGGACAAAGAATAGAAGTCTTCCATTCTTCTTTTTGACTTTTTGGATGCTTTCTACTTCGTATTCTTCTGAACCTTCGATGACATCAGGTGGCGGTGGTGATGGCTTCTGTTGTGATGTGAAGCATGCTGCCTACGCATCACGGCACGCCTTGTCCGCACTCAACCCCCCACCACCCAACACGCCTTGTCCGCGTCGGTCACACCCCATTCCCTATCATGCCTTGTCTGCATCCGCATCATGTGCCATGACACGCCTTGTCCGCACTCACATCCTGCCAACAACACGCCTTGTCCGCGTCGCATCGTGCCCTCACAAACACCTTGTTCGCCCATGACTCACATGGCATGCACCTCACGCTTGACAAGCACCACCCCAAACCAACCGCAATGCGCGCCACGCCTTCACACGCTCCCCTTCACATCATGACCTCCTGACACACAACAGGTGCAGAGGGCAACCGATACGAACCGCGGCTGCAACTCTCAAACAGCGAGAGGACAGTGATGGTCCAGGTCACAATCGCTGAAGAGAGCTGCGTACAGGGATAGCCGTCATTCAAGACGTTCCAGGAGTAGATCCAGAAGGAGATCACGCTCTCCATCAAGGGTAAGAGCGAACGCAGGAGGGTCTAGAACCAACAGGGGGATGGCAAGCAGATCAGCTGCATCCTTGGGGTCAAGAAACCGCTCGGCATGCGCCCTATGCCTCGGGAGATCCCCGCACGCCACAGGGAGTTGCAGGTTGGCCAACATCTGGAGCAGTGAGCCAGCTAGATGCTACAGAGGAGATGGGAATTGTATTTACAATCCTAGTAGAGTATCACTCTGCCTCCGCTGGTAGCTCAACTGTGGATGCAGCGACACCACACATGACAGCACACACGAATGCTCTGGATGCGGAGTGCAGCTTTGCCCTCTCGCAGAGCCTAGCATGGCGGTGAAATAAGGCCAACACCCCATACATCGTAGACAACTGGGAGAAATCCCTAAAACAACACAACTTAGTAGAGCATTATAATATCATTCCCCAAGCCCTGCGCTTCGGTTTCTATGCAGGGATACCCACCATCTTAGAGATGTTTGCACCCCAAAACCACATATCCGCCACAGACAACATAGCACTGTTCAAGAAAGCGATCGCGCATGAATTTGAGAAGGGAAGATACCTAGGACCATTCACGGCGGCCCAAATGGAAGATTTGATAGGGCCGTTCCAGACATCACCAATCAGTTTCATCCCGAAACCAGGACACCCCGGAAAATTCAGATTGATACAGAACCTATCGCACCCACGGAATGGGAAACCCACTGTGGCAATCAACACAGGGATAAATTCAGACGCATTCCCATCGACTTGGGGAACATTCTACACAATATGTACATTGATCAAGGGGCTACCACGCAACACGCACACAGCAGTACGAGATGTCGCCGAAGCCTACAGGACAATTCCAATGGCACCGAGCCAATGGCCAGGGCTAGCGGTCAGGCTCCCGGGGCAAGACACCTTTGCCATTGACACAAGCTGCGCATTCAGGCTCACAATGTCAGCCGGCATCTACGGTCACGTAGGAGACGTGATGGCAGACATAATGCGAGCACATGGTTTGGGTCCGATTGCCAAATGGGTCAATGACCACATTTTCTTCACAATTCCAAGGGAGAACATGGAAGAATATAACGTAAACTGGGAGCGAGAAAAGGCAAAGGTCACCAGCAACGGCGGCGCATTCCATGACGGCGTGCGGATCTGGTTCAAAGGGGGAGAGACCCCAGACAGACAGACACAAGAGTTCCAAGAGGACCTAAGAGACCCCATCAAGAACATGACTGCCAAGGAAGAGGGTCAGACACACGTGTACACAATGGAAGACATAGACGACATTTTGGAGATGCTGGGGATTCCTTGGGAAAAATCGAAGGACACGCCGTTCGGACCCACGGCAACGTTCATAGGACTAAAGTGGGACCTCAAGAACCAAACGGTCAGCCTACCAGAGACGAAACGAGCCAAGTACTGAGATGTGTTAGGGATATGGACAGCATCATGCACACACACCCTCTGCGAGGCTCAGGGACTGTATGGAAAGCTGCTGCATGCCACCTTAGTCATGCCCGCAGGCAGAGCGTACCTGACAGCGCTAGAAAGATTCATGGCCGGTTTCACCACGAACCCATTCCAGCCAAAAACCCCCTCAAGGTCTTCCATAGACGACCTACTCTGGTGGGACGAACGCTTGAGCAGCGTGAGCATACCACGGCAGATCCCCATCCCAGACAAAGTACTAGACCTCAAGGCATACTCAGATGCCAGCTCCACCATCGGAATTGGCATCACCATCGGAGACCAATGGAGGGCATGGCGCCTGGTTCCAGGATGGGACAACGAGGGCCGCGACATCTCCTGGGCAGAGGCCGTTGGCTTCGAGCTCGTTGCACATGCCATTGTCAACCTCACTCCACGGATACGCCATATCAAGATCCATGGAGACAACCAGGGCATAGGGCATGTCACGAGTTAACCCGCAAGTAACCTGGATCTGCAGTCACAAGTACTTGCATGTGAAAAACTGATACCTGGATCTGCACAAGTTTTATACCTGTGAGATCTGGATCCACAGGTCATTTACTTGTGAGTATCCAAGTACTTATAAGTTCTAAATACTTGCAGGTACTCGCAAGTTACTCACAGGTTACTTATTGGCTTTTGGAAACTGGCATACCCTTGAAAAACCCGCCCCTAACAAGCTATCACATAAATAACCATCAGTTCCGCACCAAATCGGGACTTTGAGGGGTCTATCGGACGCTCCTAAAGGCCCTTATAAATGTCCAAAAGACCCGACAGGGCTACCTATCCCCATTCTTAAGTTATAGGGTGCGCGCTCCAGGGGGGAGGAGGAGAAGGTCATGTCATGGAGTCAATTCTGCACCGGAATGTATGATTGTGGGACGCATTAAACACTAATTCATGAGCTGAATCCGATGCGCATAGCGCGAGAGACATCGGTATCTCCGATTCTGAGATACAGAATGATAGTCTGCGAGATTGCGCGTACCGTGGGATCGAGGATATCGATGCCTCTCGCGCTATGCGCATCGGGTTCTGCTCAGAAAATAGTGTTTAATGCGTTCCACAATCATACATTCCGGTGCAGAATTGACTCCATGACATGACCTTCTCCTCCTCCCCCCTGGAGCGCGCACCCTATAACTTAACAATGGGGATAGGTATCCCTGTCGGGTCTTTTGGACATTCATAAGGGCCTTTAGGAGTGTCCGATCGGCCCCTCAAAGTCCCGATTTGGTGCGGAATAAGGTCACCCACAAGGGTATAACCAAAAACCTGCACCAACCCACTGATTTTAAACCTGTGGGTGGACAGGTTACAACCCATATGGGTGTAGGTATGGGACACCTTCTGGATACCCACAGATGTACCCATGCCATTGCCTATTACAGGGTGGCCCAGGTAGCTACAGATATATGTACATGTGAGATTAGGTGGAAATTTTTCACATGGAAGTGAGTGGGGAGCAAGGAATTGCACCCAACATATGGCTACAGGTCATGGCAAGTACTTGCCACAAGTACCTGTTGTTCAAAATTTCAAACCTGGACCTGCAAGGACTTGTAGCCACAGGTGATCTGGATCTGTGAGTCACCATACTCACAAGTATTCCCACGGATCAACTTGTACTGACTCACAAGTTACTCGCACTCGCGACATGCCTTAGCCAGGGCATCGTCGAGGGGTGGTGGAGGGGCCGGAGTTGCAGCCAACAGACCAACACCGTATTTAGACGCATACACAAACTATCAGAGGAGTCAGGCTACACATTCCACACAAGATACGTGGCCAGCAGAGACAACCCCGTGGACGGCCCCTCCAGGGGAATCTACCCAAACGGAGCACTCCTCCCCCCTCCCAGTCTACACCAGGAGCTTAGTGCCCACGCAATGGATTTCGACGTGCCCAAGCACCCATGAGAAGCCAACACCGGGCGACAACACCCAGCAGGAAAATCCATCAACCAGACTGAGCGGAAACGGCGTGACGAGGTCAACCACGACCTTGACCAGGAAACCTACCACCTCCGCCAGGTTAACAGCAGCATTTAACCGAGGACCAGGAAGAGTGGGAACAGAGGCCAGGACACAGGGAGGCGAGGCGAGGCCAGAGGGAATTGGGGCGACGGAGACACCACAAGGCGCCAATTCGCTTAGGCCAGACTGCGCAGGCAAGGACAGAATGCGCCTATGGAAACCATGGGACGCCCGAGCACACGGGGGAGCAGGGAGCACCCAAGAGGGCTGGGAGCCCAACATCGAACAAATTGAAGAGGTCCTCAGCAACGGATGGGCAGGGTCAACAACAAAAACATATGGATCAGGGATCTATGCCTTCCACGCATTCTGCGACGCGAAGAAAGTCCCAGAGGAGCAGAGGGCCCCAGCTTCACGGCTATTAGTAGAATCATTTGTAGCAGCCCTTGCCGGCATGTACACGGCATCCACCATAATCAACTATGTAGCTGCAGTACAAGCATGGCACATCATCAATGGACGCACGTGGGATATGGACCAACAAACCTTGAATGTTCTGATGAAAGCAGCAGCCACAATGGCACCTGAAATAGCGCAGAAAGCAAAACGCCCACCACTGGAGGTCGAGACCATATGCAAAATCAAAACCCAGATGAACCAAAACAAACCATTGGACGCCACGATATATGCATGCCTCACGACAACATTCTGGGCAGCAGCAAGACTAGGCGAGTTCATCCAGAACACACTCAAAGACTTCAATCCATCCATACACGTGAAGTGATCCGACATGCGGCTGACGGTGGACCGCAATAACCTGCAACAGACCACGTTTCAGATTCCCTTCACCAAGATGGAACAGATAACGGGAGAAGACGTGTACTGGGCACGGCAAGAGGGAGCCGCTGACCCGGAGGAGGCAATGAGGATACACCTGGAGATTAACAAAGGATCAGAAGACCTCCTGCTGTTCACTTACAGAGACGGCGCGCACATGAAGCCATTGATGCGCTCAACTTTCCTCTTCAGGATAAACCAGGTGCTCAAGACATTCCAAGCACCGGGCACGAAATTCACAAAACTCCAAGGGCATAGCATTCACATAGGAGCGACACTGGAGTACCTACTACAAGGGATACCATTCGAAGTGATGCAGGCCAAAGGGCGGTGGGTCGGCAAGTCCTTCCTGAAATACCTAAGAAGCCACGTGCAGATAATGGTGCCGTATATGCAAGCAAACACCAACAAAGACTCAGAACCAGGAAAACAATATGTTAGGGCGGCCATGCCGCCAGTCAGATAATGGGGCTCCAGCTCCTAGAATTTGGGGGACGAGCCGCTTGAGCATGCTGCGTCACTGGGCGACTAAGATCTGGGTGTCGCTGCTCTCGGCGCGTCCCCACGTAGCTTTCACTCAGCTAGTCAGAGTCCCTTAGGGACCTCGCCCGCCCCACTTACTACATATCCACACCATCTCAAATTGCAATAAAATTATGATACACAATTTGAATGATGCCCAGAGGTAGCTAATGTAGCCACAAAGAACCATGATGAGATGACTGCCCAAGCTTCACACACTCCATGATAAGCTCAAACATTGCATCAAGCATCGATTTCATGCTGATGCTCACTCCCAGAGGAGTGGTTAGAGTATATAAATAGATCCCTCACAAAAAATTGGTAAAAACATCTGTGCTTGTGTCCTGATTATAGTCAAGAAATTTCAGTTTTGAGACAATTGCACCATGATTACCATCTTGAAACATATCCACTCATGCAATCTTCTAGGTATTCCAGCACAAGATAGTTTATTATTACTAGGATTAGGGCATGCCACAAGTGTGGGTCACCCATAGGTACCCACAGGTTGATCTGTGGGAAACCTGCAGGTATTCATGACCTATGAGTTCCCAACTTATGAGTTGATACACTCATAAGTCATTTTACTTGTGGATCCAAGTCCCCACTGCAGGTACTGTTGAGATAACAAGCTGTTATATGATACAGAGCAGACACGTGATACCAGACTATATAAGTGTCCACGCGTCATCTCTCATCCTCAGTTGATTACCACCACTGAGGATGTGAGTACGGTTCTACACTTCATATTCTACATTACTGATATCATCCAGTACCCTGACTGTGCCTTAGGTACTGAATATAGTTGATTACCACCACTGAGGATTACCCTGACCATGTCTTAGATCTAGGCCAATAGGTTATGGGCCCTGAACGAAGGCCCTAGCTTCGACGGCGCTCTCAGGAATCATCTTGTGAAGTCCAACTCACTCACGACATCATGACGGATACATTCCATTCCCATTCCCACTCATTGCCTTATTCTTTCATTCTTTCAATATCACACATAACGCATATAGTTACCTTCCACAATGGCTGAATCATCCAGATCAGCAGGAAAACGGCCATACATTACACCTTCATCCTCCGGTCAAAGTGTACTGATGTCGTTTACGGCGCCTATACCTCCTCAATAGTGATCCGCACGGGTCTACCGCGGGTTTTTTTGGTCGACCCGTACCCGTACCCGTAGAAACCCGCACCCGTGATGCGGGTATGGGTACGGGTGCGGGTTTACCCACGGGTTTGTGTATTACCCGCAGTAGGCTGCGGGTTTGCAATATCCTGTGGGTAATTTGGTATTCCACCTGTGAGACCTCAGGGTTTAGTATGTACACTCAGGATAGCCATGAGGGATGTTTACCTAAGCTCTATAAACTATATAAACATGATAATATATGTTATTAAATCACTCATATCTACTGTTGCTGCATGCAATCACTGCCAATGACACTAAATGTTTGTTTACTATTATTTGTTGTTGAATTCCATTGCCTTCCCATGGTCCGATTGCCATAAAAAATAGAGTTTGAGTATGCCAATGGTATGAAATGTTGGCCAAAATGTTGGTTTTAAGGTTGGTTTACGGAGTCATATATTTTTCAGTGAGTGGGAATCTGTACCCGTGGGAAACCCGCCAAACCCGCACCACGGGTACGGGTTTGCTGCGGGTCACCAAAGTGTGACCCGTACCCATACCCATGACTACCCGTGACAAAAACCCGTGCGGGTTTCATTCGCGCCAACGACAGGCGAACCACAAACTCGAACCATCAGTGAAAACCAGTGAAACCCCCATCATACTTTACCAAACGAACCTAGATCACCCTTTATACCACAATCTGCATCTTTTCCGCATCGCAATCATCATTCTGTTTCTGATAATCACCGTAATTTTTCTTTTGATAAAACAACACGGTCGGCAATTGCCCCCACATTTCTTTTCCTCTTATCCTCCAGTTTATAATCCACAGCCCTCCATGCCACACTCCGATAATACATATTTTTCATACCCTTTTCAATACTATCCGCTGCCGGATACACATTACGTTGTGTATCCTCCTCCGCCTCCTGCGGGGCCTCCTCTACCTACAGTGCCGCTTCCTTCGCCTACTATACTGGTGCCACCAGCGGTGCCTATTCCATCATCATCGCCACGTCCTTTTACTCCTCTTGCCTTCAACGATGCATTACCCTTGCCCTCTTCCTCTGATACTGTTCCTTCTATTGGCTCCCTTACATATATACCTATTTTAACTGGGTGTTCCAACTGGGGACCATGGTCCGATGCTGTGGCTGCCGCAATCAAGACCCATGGACTTACTAGGCATATCTGCGATGATCCTCCGAATGGCGCTCCCTATGACCCATGGCATGTTCCATTATATCCTCCAACTGTTTCACGGGACTCATCTCCCCAGGAGATTGCTGCTTTTGAGCTTTGGTGGCGCCGTGATGGTGCTGCTTTCCATATCCTGGTCTCGTGACTCTCCCCTACGGTTTGCAACCAACTACCGGGTGCTGGTTCACGCATGGACTCCGATCTGTCTGCTCGCAAGGCCCACCGTGTTCTAAAGGTGACTTATGGTATTGGCGACTATATCACGGCCCTTGACATTGAAACTAGTTTATGCACTCTTACTTGTGGATCACAAGTGCGCGAGTATGTCTCACAATGGTGATCAGGCCTTAATCAGTTGGAAGCTGCCGGTTTTCCCTTATCTCATCGCACTGCCTTACAGTTGTTTGTTGACCGCTTGCCTTCTGGGGTGTCCTATACCAACATTTGTGACAAAGTGATGTCGAACCTCAAACATAAGCCGTATCAACTCCCGTCCTTTGAGCAAATTGCTGATAGGGTTCTCGATATGGAAGCTACCATTCGTCGGACTGCCCCTACCCATCAATGCACATTTCCACCTACCGTCTCTACTACTACTCCTGGAGCCTCCACATCTATGACATCTACTTCTTCCGGCGCTACCCCTTCGTCTGTCATTCCGCCTCAGAAGGCACGCTCGACCTTGACTTGTACCCACTGCAAGCAGAATGGCCACCTGATTGATACATGTTGGCATGCAGGAAATGGTAAAGGAAGACCACAAGCGCATTTGGCTGGTGTGGACGTGGATGCCCCTGTCGAGGAAGTTGAGGTTCCGCCAGACGAGGCACCACCGCCCGATGAGGATCTTACGAACTTCTCTGCATGTTCCATAGTCACGTCGAACCCCAATGACGATCTTCATTTCGACTGTTATGATATGTGTGATTTACACCTTGCCGGGATGGCTTCATCTGACTTGCTTGGTCCTATCGCTTTGGTAGTGATCAAAGAGAGGCTGAATACCATTCTGGATTCCGGGTGCAACAACCATATCATTTGGGATAGATCGTTATTTTGGACATATCATGAGGACCAAGCCCTTAATGTCATGACGGCCAATTGTGGTACTCTGACGACGTTGGCACGTGGTATGGTAAAGCTTCATGTCGACTGTGGAAGTCGTTCAGTGGTAGTCACATTGCATGATTGCCTCCACTCCCCGGACGTCCCCGTCAACCTGCTCTCTGTTGGCACATTCCAGGAGAAGAAGATGGAATTGACCTTTGGCCATGGCTTCACCAGCATCCGTTTTCCTGATGACTCTCCATTGTCCGGCCTTTCCTTCAATGCAGTTGTACGTCAACAACTTTCTTGGCTGAACTGCGAATTCATCTTGCCACCTATGGACTCAACCATTGCTGCTCCAGTTTTTCTCAAACCAAACCGATCGCCAGATCTTTGGCACAGACGATTTGGACATCTTGGGATGGATGCTACGCGTGCAGTGCTCACTAAGAACTACGCCACAGGAGTTGAATGGGAAGGTGCGTTCACGTCTTCTCATTGCATACCATGTCTTATTGGTAAGCGCCCTCAAGCGCCTTTCAATCACCTGGGACAGCGGGCTACTAAGATTGGTGAACGTTTGAACTCTTACACATGGACACCTGTGGACCTTTTCCTGTTCTCACGCCGCAGAAGACGTCGATGTTTTGGATGATCATCGACGATGCGTCCAACTATGGCCACACTTCCTTGCTATCTGCTAAAAGCGATGCTTTCCACAAATACCTCAAAGTAGAGGCATCCTGGGAATTGTTATCTGGCAATCGTATCAGGTGTCTTCGTTCCGATGGAGCTAAGGAGCTTACTCTTGGTCCCTTTGGGGAGCATCTCATAAGACGGGGGATTACTCACCAGGTTACAGCTCCATATGCGCATCAACAGAATGGCAAAGCCGAACGGTATCTCTATGTACTAGAAGATGGCGCGCAGGTTCTACTTGCTGAGTCGGGACTACCTCCTTCACTGTTGGGTCATGTGGTTCTCTCGACTCAATACCTACGCAACCATCTGCCGACTACAACACTCCCCAAAGACACCACTCCGTATGAACTCATGCATGGGAAGAAACCTGACTTATCACACCTTCGAGTATGGGGGTGCCAGTGCTTTGTACATATTCCATTGGAGCTATGCACGAAGGGTGGGCCTAGATGTTTTGAAGCAACCTTCGTGGGTTATAAGGAAGATCGTATAGGTTGGACAGTCTGCGACCTAAATGGTAAATTTCACTTCTCAAGGGATGTCATATTCAATGAGGACACACCTGGGCATCTTTCGTCTCCACGGTCATTGACACCAACACCAATCCAACAGGAAACTGCCATTGCATCCCGATCTCGGTGCACTATTGTCCAAACACTGGCTGGGCGTGATTACACTGAAAGCATATGCATTAGGAATGAACGGTTGGCACATCTACGCGCTACTCGTGGGGGTGTACCACCCGTACCAGTGGCAGATTTCGTCGCGTTGGGCATTGCAGATACAGCAATATTACCCAATGAGTTTGCTACATTCATGTCGGATGAAACTTATTATATTGCAGAACATTATCTTCTTGCAGCTCATGTTGGACCCACCCGTTTTATACGTGATTGCATCTTTGATCTATCGAAGGCACCTGAAAACTATGCTGAAGCTGTGGCATGGCCCGACTATCCAGTTTGGTATGCGGCCATGAAACACAAGTACGACAGCTTAGAGGAAAAACAAGTTTTCAAACGTACTCATCTACCCAAAGACCGCAAAGCGATTGGGGTCAGATGGGTATATGCCTATAAGTACTAGGGCATGCCACGAGTGCACTCGCGGATCGACCCGGATCCGTGGGAACAAAAACCCGCAGGTCCGGATCCCCGCGACTTGTGTACTCACCACCACAGATCACTGCAAGTTCAAAACTCACAGAAAGACTCGGATCCGTGAGTCACATACTCATGAGTATGTGACAAGGGGGTGGGTCAGAAAACAGAGTGAGACGAGTCAAACAAGACCAAACAAGACTTGTGGGTACCCGCAGTGGGGACTTGGATCCACAAGTAAAATGACTTGTGAGTGTGTTAACTCATAAGTTGGGAACTCATAAGTCATGAATACCCGCAGGTTTCCCACGGATCAACCTGTGGGTACCTATGAGTGACCCGCACTCGTGGCATGCCCTAATAAGTACAACCCAGACGGCTCTATCATTCGAGGAAAAGAGAAAGCACACTTAGTCACTCAAGGCTTCAGTCAAAGACCAGAAGACTATGGTTTGACATATGCCCCAGTCGCCAAGATGACTAGCATCCGAGCAGTACTGGCCTTCATGACGTATCACAATCACGAAATCATGAGTTTTGATGTCAAAACCGCATTCCTACACACTTTACTCGTGATGATACTTTATTAAGGCTCAGCACGAGCACGGGTTACCCACAGGTACCTGCGGGTAGACCTGTGGGAATACTTGCAAGTATTGGCCTAAACAGGTACTTGTACTCATGGATCTATTTACTTGCAGATCCGAGTCAAGCATTTGGACATTGCAGGTACCTGTGACAGGTACTTGTGACTCACACCAGACCCTCAAGGACCCTTAAAGTATAGTTCCCACAGTACATACAGGCTCAAATTCCATTTTAAACCAACAAAATCCTTGTAAATACCCATAAGTACTTGTGAAATACCTGTCCCTGATGACTAATTGCTGACCAATGACCTGTGACCTGTGGGTAATCATGAGTAATCCATGAGTAATCAGGATCTGTGACAAGTACTTACTGAGTTGTAAGTACTTGCCAAAAAATACCTGTGAGTACAAGTACTTGCTGACTAAGCTACCCACACATCTGGGTAGTGACCTTGTGTGACCAAATACCCATGAGTACGGATCCGGATCACCCACGGATCTACCCATGCTGAGCCTTATACTTTATGTCAAGCAGATCCCAGGCTTTCCAGAATCAGATCCAACTGTTGTCCTCCAACTTCTCCGAGCCCTTTATAGCCTCCAACAATCATCATACGAGTTCTACATGCTACTGTGGAAGATCTTAGCACGACTGGGTTTGATGCGCTGTGAAGTTGATCATGCTGTTTTCAAAGGGACATGGACAACTCCCCCACATGCTTCAATCACCATGCCAACTAGCGGCAAACCGCTTTTCCTCATTGTACCTGTTCACATCGATGATGGCCTTGTAGTCACCAACTCCATCCCTTTATACCAATGGTTCCTGGTTGAAGTGGGCAAAGATCTTGAACTGGTAGACCTTGGTGCCATTTCGCTTTACCTGGGTATACACATCACAAGAGATAGACCTAATCGGAAACTATGGTTGTCCCAGAAATTGTTCATCACTGATCTTCTTTCACATTGGGGTATGACCGACTGCGCACCTGCACCTATCCCACTACGCAACAAGTTACATGCTCTTCCGAAGCCACCACCTAATGCACTACCGGACATATCTGATGATGACTTGAAAAGGAAATGCCAGAGTCTTGTTGGCTCCTTGATCTACCTCTCGGTATGCGCTTGTCCAGATATTGCCTACATTGCATGCGCTCTTGGTCAGTTCAATGCTAATCCCACATGTGCGCTAATGAGCGGTGGTCAGGATAGACCTCCAATCCTGGACTTCGACCTCAATTTGTCGACTTTGACCTTCGACTTTGACCTTCGACTTTGACCTTTGACCTCGACTTCGACTTCGACTTCGACTTTGATGACATCATAGTCGACCTCATGCTCATAGATGTAATTAGACACACTGTAGACACATTACTCGACCCTGAGCACTACTATATAGTTGTCGAACATGTACCTAGATCAAAACGAAACAGTTTCCCCTTTCACTTCGAGTTTGCGCCTCGCACTTCGACCTCGTCGACTTCGAGTTCGACTTCGACGTACTTCGACTTTGTGGCCTATTGCAGTGACCTGAAGCGCCCACTCGTCACTAGAGAGGTAGAGGTTTGGGTTGGTTTGCCACAGGCATCTTTCCTAGGTCTCGCTCATCAGCGCACATGTTGGCAGCAAAAGGTGTCTTATGCTATCTCTCGGGCACCTCAGATCTAGCATTGGAATATGGATCGCGACAAGGTGAAGAACAACAAACGATTAAAATTGTGGCAAAGGGCACAGCCTATGGGATGACAGACTTGGACTGGGCAACTGATGAAACAGATCGCAAAAGTGTTACTGGATATTGTTTCTACTACCTAGGCTCACTGATATCTTGGTCTTCGGTCAAACAGAAGACAGTCGCACTCTCGTCAACTGAGGCGGAATACTACACGATGTCGCATGCTATCAAGAAGGCGATTTGGCTCAGACTCTTCCTCACTTTACATGAATTCCCTGTACCAAAACCCTTCCCACTTCTATGCGACAACCAAGGAGCACGCTGCATTGTTAACTCTTCATCTTCCTCATCACGCTCCAAACATATAGACATCTGATACCACTTCATCCGCGAACACATAGCTTCCGGGAATTTCTCTACAATCTGGATCCCCACAAGTGACAATGTCGCCAATATCTTGACAAAACCTTTACTCGACATCCTATTCGTCAAACATTGTGAAAATTTGGGCCTGGTTAATATTTCAATCTAAGATATTCCTTTTAATTCCTTATCCTTCTTTACTTACACTCCTCTGCCCTTATGGGGGTGTGTTATATGATACAGAGCAGACACATGATACCAGACTATATAAGTGTCCACGCGTCGTCTCTCATCCTCAGTTGATTACCACCACTGAGGATGTGAGTACAGTTCTACACTTCATATTCTACATTACTGATATCATCCAGTACCCTGACCGTGTCTTAGGTACTGAATATAGTTGATTACCACCACTGAGGATTACCCTGACCGTGTCTTAGATCTAGGCCGATACAAGCTCACTCAGATACTGATTTAGAATCATTTGAGGTCTTTACACTCCCCCACCTAAGTTTTTGGATTCCCTAGGATTCCCACCAGGATTCCCAGGGATTCCCAGGGATTCCTAGGGAATCCTGGTACCACTTTTGGCAGGAGCCTCTGTGTATTTTCCATCAGGAACAGAAGGAGTCCCAGGGAATCCTTAGGGAATTACAAGGATTCCCTAAGGATTCCCTGGGACTTGTCCCCAAGAGTCCTTCTGGGAGTCCATCAGGGGTCCCACCAGGAGTTCCACCAGGAGTCCCTAGGAGTCCCCCCAGGAGCCCACCAGGAGTTCCCCCAGGAATTCCACAAGGAGTCCCCAGGAATCCATCTAGGAGCCCACCAGGAGTTCTTCTAGGAATCTCACTAGGAATCCCTAGGAACCCTACCTGTTACGATTCCTTCCTTCTTGATCATCATCACTTGGACATCTGACTGATGGCATCATTCATAGACACTTCTATTACTTCCACCATCAATCCATCATCATCTGACATGCGCCATATGCTACATTATCAGATGATACATCATGCGCACCTTATCTACTTCTATACCACATGGTCTCCGTTCTATCTTTGTTATCTTCATTGTTCTTACTCAGCTGCTCAGTCAGCTCGCTTCTTGTATCAGTCATCACCCCCCATATGTCTTACTATACTCACGGACTTAGTCACTAGTGCGTAGTCATTGAACTACTTCACTTGTATATAAATGTAGCTACATACTCCTGTATTTGCTATGTTTAATCGTTTATCAATTCCCCTCTCTACTGCCTCCTGACCCAGGAGACTTCAGACCTTGCTAAGTGTCCTTGAGTCTTTACTGTTGACTCATTGACTTGCGTTAGCAGGACGTAACACTACCAGGAGTCCCCTGTAATCCCTCTAAGAGTCCCCATTCAGTAGTGTTTAAAGGTCTGGTCAGGTCCAGTTATTTGCCTTATTTGGAAATAACTGTGACCATGACCGGTTACATCATTACCCAAAAAGGAAAAAGACCAGACCATGACTGGTTACTGGTCACAATTATTTCAAGCTTGCTTGAAGACTAATGGTTATGCAAAGACCAGTGTGACTGGTCCTAACTGGTTGCAACCAATAATTTTACCATATATGTAGTGATAGGCACGGGTAATGCAACCCATACGGGTTTTCCCACGGGTACGGGTATGGGTTACCCATGGGTACACTTTTTGCCCAAACTGCAAAAACCTGTGCCATTTTGTGGGTAACAGGTAATCCCATGGGTAATGTCATGGGTACGATTGTCACTGTTTTGACCTGTTTTATGCTAAATTTGCAAAAGAAACCAAACATTTTGACCAAATATTCATCACAACATGCCAAATATGGTAACTCACACCACTTGCGGACATATTACTAAGTTGATATTGGTCATAGACCCTAGATTGTCATTCCTGATGGTTGCCCTGACTCAGGGGAATGTTGGACACTAGTCCCTGAGGTCCCTTAGTATCCGCGGGTTGGGGTAAATGTTGAAAACCCGCCTGTGGGTTTTTGGGCTACCTGTGGGTAAACCCGCAGAAATCTGGGACCTGTGACCATGGGTACGGGTTTCCACGGGTACAGGTACGGGTCGTGGGAAAAAACCCGCAGTAGACCTGTGCCAATCACTACATATATGGATGTCACACAGGGTCCATGACAGAATATTTCATGTGTAAAAGTGAAATATCTATGTAAAAAGCAGCTCTCAGAGCCATTTTTGATGGTTTTTGATGGTATTTTGGGGTGTTTGGTGGGTGTGCATGTGGCTGTGCAATAACCAGTCACACAGAGCATCACAATCCAGGAAGACCGGACCTTGCACACTCCAAAATCCAAAAGACCAGGCCTGAGGTCACACATGACTGGTCTTTTTTTCGGTCACATAGACTGGTCACACCAGTCTATGTGACTGGACCTTTACAGCAGTGTCTGAAAGTAATGAGATCGAGTTCATCTTTTTTTTTCTGAAAATTCCTTATAAGGAAGGCTGACAAATGCTCAGCACCTGGCGGGAGGCAGAGTGGGTGCGTTCGACGCACTTTTACGGTGACGTCACCTAACTGGAAACTCCCTTATATGGTAATCTCGAAAAAAAAAAAACGTTCAGACCCGAAATCTCATTACTTTCGGACACTGCAGTAAACACTACCATTCAGCTATATTAGGAGCCCACCAAGAGTTCCCCCAGGAATCCTACCAGGAGTCCCTATTAGCTAGATTTCCTATTACATCATCATTAATTCTATATTCCATAATGAAATCATGGGAATTACAGTCATCAACCAGCTAATGTTACAAAACATTGCGGTTTTCCCATTATGGAAACTACTGAATAGAAATCTACCAATGTAACTACATGGTATCATGGTCATGCTACTTGGCCATTTATTCTGCATATTTTGGAGACAATTGAGTAAGATTTGCGAGCACCGTATCAAAAATGGTGGGACATATGGAAATTTCGGCTGTATGGGTGAATGATACAAACACTTGAGATTTGTATCATGTGATCAATATTGATCAATATTGATCATCGGTGATTGGGTAAATTTGGTAAATTTGGTGGCACCAGCCTTACAACTGTGAAATTATGAATTCCTGGGCTCTGGATGCACTAAAAATTCTACCAGATGAAGCAAGTATTCTATGTGATCAATTCCTGAAGAAAATTAAGATGCCATGTTCAGTTGTTGTGCTGGGGGGAGGAGATCAGTTGGGATTGTATCACTCAATGATTATGTAACATTAGACGGTTGATGACTGTATTACCTATAATGCCCTGACCCATTCAGGAAAAATAAATGCACCACTAGGGGTTGAACTTGCAGCCTCAGACAACCAAAGCCAGGCACAATAACCACTGAGCCATTGGGGCTTAATACAGTAGGTAATCAACCAATTATAACACCTAAACCACACCTCAACTGGGTACCTGGGTAACCGGGCCACTGGTCACTATGCCAGCACACCCAGCTGACAGCTGTCAGCTGGGTGCCGAATTACAGGGTGAGAACTCGGCACCTCAACCGGGTAACCGGGCCATATGCCAGCACACCTGACTGACCAGCTGTCAGCCGGGTGCCGAATTACAGGGTGAGAACTCAGCACCCCGCTTGGCACCACGCCTGACAGCTGTCAGCTGAAATTCTGCCGAGTTTACCCTGGCAGGGCGAGGCTACCTCAGTCCCGGCTGACAGCTGTCAGCCGACATTCTGCCGAGTTCACTCAGGCTTCCACGTCCTCTTGCCTCTTCCTTTCCCCCACATCCTCCTCTCCCCCACCAAAAACCGCTCACGCAACTGAACGACGACACATGCCCACAACGCACAGCAACACCAGTGGCAGCTTGCCGCCCCCATCGACGACCTGTAGCAGTCTTGTCCGCAACCCAGCCCCTGCATCCCAACCCCCGCGGTGCAAACACCTCCAATCAACCGCCAATCAACCAGAGGAAAAACAAGCCCAGGGGAACAAAGATGAGCCCGCACGGAGGCCAAGGGCAAGGCCGATCAAAAGGTGAGTCCCCCATCCTGTTAGAAGTGGGGATGACAGTACATTGGTACTGACAGATAATCACTTCATCTGCGCTTCCCAGCACTCCCTAGTCCATCTATGATACACAGGTTACATAGATGGACACCCAATAGACCGCATTAGACCATTAGTATGGTGGTTCATAATGCTGTATATTCATTTTGTTGATATCTTGCCTCCCAGTGCAGCTAGAGGCCTAATTGTTGAATATTCTAAGTCCAGTATTTCAGTCGCGATATAGTGGACACCTGATTTCACGCCTCGGGTGAAACAGGCCAAACATGTACAAAGGAAGTGTAATTCCTACTATGTCCCGGAGTAGTGTTTGCTACTCCCTTGACAACAGTATTAGACAATCATAACTTGCATTCTATTATCAATATCAAGTGATTAGAGCGTCTATAAGCGGGCTATAAACTGTGTCTGGCTATACTCTATAGCAGATCAGTCAGTGAACACAACTTGTCAGTTTATTACATCCCTCGTCCTCTCGCATTCTCAGTGCTAACCCACCTCCCAAACGACACAGGAAGACGGCTGCCAGCTGTATCGCTGCTGACGCTGAGGCTGACGCAGCCGGGGCCCCCCGAGCCCCTACCCGGTGAGAACCCCCCCCCTCCCCCATCGCCACATGCTGACCCATGCAGCTTAGGACTGAGCGAGAGCTCGAAGTCAGTGGGGCAACTGTCACCCCACTAGCTCGCAGCCAGGTCGTATCCCTGCCCCCACCTCCGGCCATGCGAGGGGTGCACGACCGCCGCTCCGACCAACCGGCCCCCTTGCCCGCCACCCGTCGCACTCTCCCCCGGCCCCCCCATGAGGATCCCACCTAAGGCATGTCATGAGTGCACCCGTGAGTAACCTGGATCCGTGATCGCAGGTACTTGCAGGCACCGAGGCCATACCTGGATCCGTGGGAAACCTGGACTCGCAAGTATAATACTCGCGAGTACACAGGTACTCACCGGTTTGGAGGGCATAGCCGGTCCGATGATCCATGCACACGCCGATCCCTTGGCGCATCCGTTCGTGCATACTACCCGTGCGGAAACCACAGTCCGCGTCCGCCCATTTAGCCTCGCGAAATCGTTGCGCACATCGATAGACATGGCGAATGCAGTTGCGAGGGTGGAGGGGGCACGCAAGCTGGGCCCAAGCCACTCCAGCAAACAAGAAAGGGATGGTACTTACCTCATTGAGTCCCCACCCACTTGCTCTCGTTTGCAAGAGGATACGGCGGTGGTGGAAATGAATCGAGTGGACCAGTTGAGGGTGGGGATGAAGAGCAGGGTAATGGTGACATTGGCATACTGGCGGGATGAGAAGCGGCGGCATCAGCAATGCGCAGGCAGGCGGGATGGCGGGATGGTACGGGGTCATCGCGGCTTATGAGGGTAGTGAGGGGGTGGTAGAGTCGGGGGATTGATGCTCTCTTTGTGAGAATGTGGCGCTGGTGGTGATGGTGACGTTTCGGAGTGCCTGCCCATTACTTGTGCTGTATTTTTTGACATTAGAATAGCGGTGACTCACCTGATCCAAAGAATCAAATGGTTCCTGCGTTTTGAAAGTGTGAGGTGGGATACAAAGCAAGACAGTGGTGAGAACGAGAGGTAACGCAGGGACGGAGTATAGTGATGGCAATAGTGGTGGCTGGTGATGACGTGGCAGCAGAAGAGGGGACGAGGATAGAATCAAGAGATCAAGAGGTCGACGCACATGCAAACCGTGGGGTGGCGCCAGTATCAATGGTGATGAACAAAGTAATTTGGGTTCGTTCCTGTGAGCAACGATTGATCGAAGTATGATAGATAATGACATGTCGGACGTGGTGTGGTACTGGCGCAAGGGGGCGACGATGGACGGGTGGGGAGGCGTCGGGATCGACAAAGACGGGGTGACGGTGATGTTGACATACTGGTGGGATGGCGCATGGTAACCCTGATTGGCAAGCGAGTGGGTGATGGTGCTGGGTGGGGTGATGAGACAAGAGAGCCATCTCTGGCTTGTTGTGGGAGAGGGTGATAGCAGCGAAAACGAAAACAAGTCGCCTTGGGCAGTGAGGGCTGGGCAGTGGTGGGAACAGGAGGGTTGGTGGAGTAAAACGGATTCCCTCATTTGTGAGGGAGCGACTGGGCGAGGGCGCTGGTGGCTGGCAAGCCCAATCACGATGGTGGTGTGGTGCCGATGATCTCGGAGAGATGTCGACGGTGGGGGAAATGTCCGTGTGACGTGTCTACCGCTGATGAAAAAATAGACGAACTCACCTAAAAACCATTCCAAGCACTCCAAAAGAGACTGACATCTTATGTAGCAAGCGGGCAGAGTGAAGGTGGAGCGCAGTTGACGAGGCACGTGTGGAGAGGAGTGGTGGTGTGAATAAGAGTACAGAGTGGGCGATGTGCGAGATGGCGGTACCGCTATAGGCCAAGCCGTTCATCATCGCATCATCCGTCGGTGTGCTGTTAATTGCGTCGTGTTGTTGTCAATCGGAGAAATGTTAAGTTTACTTACCGGATCAGAGAGTTGAAAATCCAAAGAAAATCCAAATTCTGTCATGCAAGGTATGTGCGTGATGCGACTGTTTGCCTGGTGTGCATGGCTATAAGGGAGTAGGAAGGGCCCGGGTGTACCAGCATGAGGAGGAGCAGGAATTGTGAATTGAGTATAGCCGGCGCGGAGTTGGCACTATGACTGCGGGTTGCGGCAAGTACTTGCCGCGAGTACCTGTTGTCCAGAATTTGAAACTCAGACTCGCGGGTGATCCGGATCCGCAAGTCACCATACTTGCGGGTTTTCCCACGGATCAACCTGTTGTGACTCACAGGTAACTCGCATTTGTGACATGCCTTAATCCCACCACTGCCGCCACTGAGGATGCCAAGAGCGCCGGCATGCACACCGCCTGTTGCGCCTCCCCCCAGCCCCCCCACGCGAATCCCACCGCCACCACTACTGGGGACCCCGAGAGCCCCGCTACCGTGGGCACTGCTCGCAGGCGTGCCGCCACCGCCACCATCGATGCCACAAGAATAGGGACAACAACAACAACAACGCGGACAACAACAACAACAACAACGATGTGGATAACAACAATGATGTGGACAACAACAACGACACAGATGATGACAATGTGGATGGTGATGATGACAATGACGCGGACAATGACGACGCGGACAACGACAACAACGTGGACAACGACAACAACGTGGACAACGACAACAACGCGGACAGCAATGACACAGACAGCGACGACACGGATGGTGACAATGACAACGACGTGGACGGCAACAACAATGACACAGACGGTAACGACAACGATGTGGTCGACAACAATGACGATGTGGTAGACAACAATGACGATGTGGATGCGGATGCAGACGATGATGATGATGGTGACGAGGGCAACAACTCCTCTTGGGGTCCCCAAGTCCGCCACCCCCTCCACCCATCTTGGGGCTATAGGGGGGGATATGGTAAGATATATATATATGTAGACATTACATTCAATTTATTCAATAATAAGATAATTATTTCATGGATGTTGATGACCACCCTAGCATGCTTGATGCATATG
>JADNYI010000573.1:0-20873 GCA_015501065.1 Infundibulicybe gibba | reverse complement strand
AGGAGCGACGAAACTAGAGGTGAGGGAGGGTAAGAAGAAAAAATATCGAGGGTGAAAAATATGGGACATACCAGAACGGGGAGCGATAGCAACGACGAAAGTCCTACTGGCAGCACCATGAAGAAGCAAGGGAGGGGAATAGGGATGAAAAGATACAGAGAAAGAGAGAAAGAGAAAACAACACCATGTCCAGATAGACGCGCTGGACACCCTCGACGCCACGCAAGATACCCGGACCAACTACATCCTTCCACCAATCGAAGAGATAGAGATACCAGGACTGCAAGAAATATCGAGAGCGAGATGTGGAGTGGGGGTAACAAAACAATAAAAATGGAGGATGGGTTTGGGACAAGGAGCGCCGAATCGATAGTGGAAGATCAACAGAAATATAGCGATTTAGAGGGGGTGTGTAGGGCGGTGGAGGATCAAAGGTAGGAGGGGGAAAAGCTATGCGAAATCGTGAAATTCAACAGAAAGGGATAACACGAAAAGGATATACCATGACAAGCAAACAAATCGACCCAAGGAGCAGTACGGGAAGCTCGTGTAGCGATCGTTTGAAAGGCAGATAGGGAACTCAAGGTCAGGACGACGCAGGTGGAATGGACCAAGGGCTGAAGCACAGAGTAGATGGATAGACGGATCCATTGGACAAGAGAGCAGGTGAAGGATGAAGAGAGCCAAGGGCAACGCGCGGAGAAAGTAGAGGAGCCATGGATGGGATCGGGCCAATGCGCGGGCCAAGGCCAATCAGGAGGAAAGCAGTGAAGATGGAGATAGCAGGGGAAGCATGAACGGGCGGTTGCACGCTGGGCCGGGTAATCCAGGGTGGGGAGGTGTTGAGCCGGGCGTGGGGTGGGTGGAGGGGTTTTGTATAGTAATGTAGGTAGCAGAAACAACAAGGAAAGAAAGAAAGCAATTCAACCAAGAAAAACTCAACACAACAAATCAACAACGCCCTAAATCCTTCCACCTCGATACGAAAGGCGCGCGCGCGAAGGGGCCCCTATAATTGAGAGGAAACATCAACACTCGACCACGGCGTCCCGCGTCGAGCACCACCCCCACCGCCGCCGACCCCGGTCGACCACAACACCACCCCACACACCCAAGGAACTTACCGAACACGGGACGTTCTGCCTCCTGTGGGTAAGTATCCAAGTTAACAGGCAGCCAACAGCATTTTTCAGGTGCATACCGTGCCCAGTCTCATTACCCGCCACCACACCTCCTGACGGCGCACGGGGCCTGTCCCTTCTGCGTCACACAGGCGGGTCAGCGAACGTTAGAGGTGAGTAGTGAATAAACGTACCATGCCCGCCCTTCCCTCGCCCGGCCTGGTGCACCTACCTGATTGAGGCTCCATCAGTAAGGCTGGAAAGATTGGCTGTAGATGCTTACAGAGTGCTGCGTGGCCGCTGGCGTGATTCAACCACTTCCAACCCCAGCCAACCCTTGGGTCGAACTCTCCAGTACCCAGGGAGGCTCCTTTACTTGGAGGTGGAACGTCCGGACGTAGAGAGAGAGAAAGAGAAAGAGGGAAAGAACGGGAACATCTTGATGACCTGAGAGGGGATACCACCGTGAGCGGGCCAAGGAGGGATGGAAGTAACGACTCACCTCGCATGAATGAAATTTGGTTATTGGCCGGGTGTGTTGAGCGGCGAGGATAGAGATGATGAGTGGGAGAGACAGAAAGCAGTATGAATTGTTGTTTGTCGATTATCAAACGAGCGCGATCGGAGGTTTGTTGATCCTCACGTGGGCGCGTTCGTCGATCGCGTCGACATGCCACATCCATGGCTTCAGCAATAGTCAGCATTCGAATACCATGAGACAGACAACACGTTGAAAAGGTGTGCGCTCACCGTGTATACCCTTTGTCTCAGGTGAATACTGCGATGTCACGAGTACCGCACAAATCCATCGATGCCACCATCCCATAGAGCCCCTTCCGGATGATGGACAACACCAACGCCCGAGAGAGCAGGCATCAGCCGCATCCCACCTGAAATCCTGAGCGAGGTATTCGTTCGTTGTCTACCTGTCGATTCCGCATCGCAAAACACCCAGCAGCTACTTGGCAGTGTCTGCAGACTCTGGCGTGCAGTCGTGCTCACGACTCCGGCCCTATGCGCATCACTCGACATTACATGCGACACTGACGTCCTGCGCCCGCCCCTTCCCGTCGTCCAAACCCATCTCCAGCGCTCGCAGACCCACCCTCTCTCCCTTATCCTGCGCTTCAGGAGCCCAATCACCTCCATGTTCTCACAGCGCTAATGGCTGTCCGTCAACGGTGGCGCAATGTGCATGTTGAATATACATAATGACGCAAGACATCCTGGATCTCATCACGCTGGGCGATGCCCCGTTGCTTCAGAGCATGAAATGCGACATCATGGAGCCCTCATTCTATCTCCCTATTCCACTGGGTATGCTGGTCCCCGCCTCGAATCATTTCGATGGGATGGTTTCGAGTGGCCAATCCTCCTGCCACTCGGAGACACACGGCTCACATCGTTGTCGCTTCGAGCAGCCCTCTCTGTTTCGGAATGTATCACCCTCATGCGGCTCTCTCCACGCCTATCCAGCGCCAACTTCTACAGTTTCTGCTCTCATGATTCTCCCCCCGTCCCCCACTTGACTCATCCCACACTATGTACCCTCACCGTGGTGGGCGTGGACCTCGCCATCCTCCTGGCTGCCCTCACCCTCCCCGCCCTCCAAAGCCTGGAGCTTGTGGATGCAGTAACCCCCATCCCTACCCCATGGGGGATCGTACTACTAGCATTCCTTGAGCGCAGCAATCCCACACTCCACACGCTATCTCTATCTATGACCCACATACGGAGCCTTGAGCCCGCGCTCCTGCGCGCCCTGGCCCTCACACCCCACCTGCGTAGACTCACCCTATTAGATCACCCCTCGAACTCCCCGCTGTTCACAGCTGCGTTTATTCGCGCGCTGCACCCTCCGCCTCCACCCGGCGCCCCCCTGCTCCCCCACCTCCGGCGTCTATGGCTCTCCCAAGTTTCGGATTGCCCCGATGGTATCTGTGGCGCGATGTTTCGCGCGCGACGGGGCGCTGTTGCGCAGGCCAATGGGGTTGCATCTCTTGAGTGGGCACACGTCGAGTTCAAGAGTGGCATGCACGACCGTGACCAGGCAGATATGAGGGAGTTGTATGCGGCGGGGATGCAGGGGGCGATCACTTTGGGGTACTGATGCGGGGGTGTCAAAGCAGGTGAGCCGCGCTGTCTGGCCGTCGTTCTATGACGGTGCTGCGCAGTATGAGTCGTGTTCTGGGCGTGGATCAAATAGCACGATATGGGCGGCTTGCATAGGAATCAATTACTATTCATGGATGACTTATATTTTTCGAATATTTTGCCCATGTACCTATCGCAACTAGTCTCCAAACATATTTGGGCGCGTTGTCCATCTTCAGTCATCCTACACTCCATTTAAATCATTGCACCGTCCCAAACACCCTACGCAGAATGGAAATGATACACGCGACCTGCGGCGGCGTATCAATTAGAGCATCGTATCAGCCTGTATCCGGCGCCACGGGGCTCGGGAGAACCAATTGCAGGGGGCGGCGGTCCAATTTAAATTGTAGCCATTGATCCGAGCATTATTGTGTCAGCTTTGATTGATAGTCGTTCCGTCGCCGAGGGCGACCTCTATATGTAGCAAACGTTCACATGTCATGTTGCGGTTTATAACCGGCTTCCCACAGCCACCATGGAGAAAACCTTGAGATTTTTATCCCATGCCCCCCTGCACTCCACTCTTCATCAATGGTCGTAATGTCGAATCCCCGAATACTTTCGAGGTCAAGAATCCGTTCTCAGGCCAGGTCGTAGGAACTGCTGTATCAGCTTCAAGTGAAGAGTGCCAGGCAGCAATCAAGGCAGCAGGCGACGCTTTCAATGGATGGGCGAAGATGAATTTGAACACCAAGCGGGACATATTTCGCAAAGCCGCTGCGGTAGCGGCCACAGAGAAGTATAAGAGCATGATAATGACGGTATTGCAGGAGGAGACCGAGTCCGTACCATACTGGTGCTTTCTCAATTGGTTGAGTGCGGGCGGGTGCTTGCACAGTGCAGCCGAGCTGATTGGAGACCTGAGAGGCGACTCATTCCCCTCCGCGACCGTCCCTGGATCGACTGCTGTGACCCAGCGCCGTCCATATGGTGTTGTGTGCGCATGCAACCATATCTCTTCCCAGAAAGATGCTCACGCGTGCCCCCCAGACTCGCCATCGCCCCGTGGAACGCGCCAATCTCGCTCTCGCTCCGGGCCATTGCAATACCCCTCATGTGCGGAAACACGATCGTGCTCAAGACATCCGAATATAGCCCGAGGAGCCAATTCATCGTCGCTGAGATCATGCAGGAGGCGGGACTCCCTCCGGGCGTCCTGAATGTCGTCTCCTTGTCGAGAGAGGATGCGCCGAGCCGCATCGCGGAGATGATTGCACACCCGCTGGTTCGCAAAATCAATGTGCTCAGCCATCTTTTCTGTTCAGACTCTTCGAGTCACTCATATTAGCTTCCAGTTCACCGGGAGCAAGCGTGTTGGTCGGGTCATCGCCGCGGAGGCCGCGAAGCACCTGAAATCATGCGTGCTCGAGCTCGGTGGCAAGGCTGCAGTGATGGTGAGACACACACCCGATATTCATTTCTGGATAATGGATGCTCAGTGATCAGGTTATGGACGACGCCAATGTCCTTGAGGCGGCCAAGGCCATCACGTCCGGGGCGATGGCGCACTCGGGCCAGATCTGCATGTCAACCGAGCGGGTCGTCGTCCAGAAGGGCATCTCGGCGAGGCTCATCTCAGCCGTCCGTGACTTGTGCAAGAATCTCAGGGCTGGCGACATCACCGCAGATCCACCTGCGCAGATATCAGCTCTCTTTTCCGAGGGATCCGCGAAGAATGTGGTGAATGCCATCCGCGAGGCAAGGGAAGCAGGGGCTGAGATAGTGCTGGGAGATGTGAGCTCGCAGGGCGCGGTTGTCCAGCCGCATCTCGTCGCTGGGGTGAAACCTGGGATGAGAATCTGGGACGAGGAGTCGTTTGGTCCAGGTAAGCTGGAATAGGCCTGGTGGGAAAATGGCTAACGTTCGGCAGTGGTGGCGTTCGCGACTTTTGAGAGTTTTGACGAGGGGATCGAGCTTGTGAATGCCTCTGATTACTCCTTGGTGACGTCGGTGTGGACCTCGGACATATACATTGCGCAAGAGGCCGCCTCCCGTTTCAGGGCAGGTCCGTATCCCAGTTTGCGCTGAGTTCCTGTGAACTAAATGCTTGCCTATAGGGACAATAAACATCAACGGATCCACCATCCACTCCGAACACCCGACGGGACTGGTCGGTTTAGGGTAGGTGGATCGGTATGCTAGGGCCCGGATACTCACTTTCCTTTGCTCAGAGGATCATCTGGATATGGTCGATTTGATGTTGAGAACTTCACTATCAAGCACTGTGTCATCCTCCACCAGTTAGGTAGGACTTATCCACTCACCTCCTAGGATATGATACTCGAAGGCGTTGCATGCAACACTCGCGACACGGAGGATGATGGCTACGCTTTCCAAACCACACCCTGATGTAATTTGGCGTTAGATACCAAGACCAGAAATATAGAATGTTTTATATTGGGCTATGCTCGGTTGCACGTCTAGGTCAACATGTAAACAATCTCATGTTATGGAGATTTCGCGAGTCGCCGAAATTAATCCCGCTTCCTAATCATATCCATCATCTTCACACAGCCCGCCTGGGTGGTGAACGGGCTCTGGTATCCCAGGCCACCTTCTGCAGGCGAGGCGCGGGCCAGAGAATCATCAATAATGAAATGCGGGAGTGTCGTCTGGAACGTTGACGGCTGCAGCTTCATGAGATCCGGACTCAACGGTGGTAAACTCTGGCAGAATCGTGCGCGAAACACATGGTACGTCTCCAATACATGCGCAAGAAGCAGCAGTGCCGTCGGCGATACGCTCTGGAATTGACACCGGCCCGCGGTCAGCGTACCGATCGCGGTATACAGATCGTCAAACGTTGGCGGAGGGCCCGGGTCCGTTACTACAAAGGCTTTCCCACCAATATCCGGTGCGTCACCCCCAGCAGAGAGCGCAATGAGGCGTTGCTCGTATGCGAGGTGCGCGAGGGCGCAGTTCTCGACGTACATGAACGACTGGACGGCGTGCCGGAGCCATGTTGGATTCTGCGCGCTCTGGCGCGCGAGGCACGGGTCGAACACGGAATCATAAGCACCGAAAATCGCATTCCCGGGGCGGATGCACCCCGTGCGCAACGTGCCCCGCTGGACGAGCTCCCGTCCGCCGCACGCACAAACGTGTCCGCAAGGAACTTGGTGTATGCGTAGTTTTGAGAAGAAATCGACATGCGACGTGCCTAGCTGCGTTTTCTCGTTGATGACCTGCACAAAGTGTTGCGGGCGCCGCTCCCAGGGCCACAGCAGCAGGCGCGTGGGGCGGTCGTGCACAGAGATGGAGGAGGTGTAGATGAGTACGTCCGCGCCAACGGAGCGCGCGGCGTTGACAATGTTTTGTGTGCCACAGCGGTTCACGATCTCGGACTGTGCGACGAGGGCGGCGTGTCGCTCGAAGAAACGCATGCTGGCGGCTGTGTGGAACACCGTTATCGGTGGTCGTGGTGTCTCTCTGCCAGCTTGGTCCCCGGCCATGGCAGCGCAAATGCCTCCCTCGTAGCCAGTATATCTGTCATGTCTACCTTGACGAATTTGATTCTTGTCGCTGCGCCTGGGCACAGATCTGGACGCGTCGGCGGGTGCATGTCCACTATCCGGATACTCTCGGGCTCCTCTCCCCTTTTCAGCAACTGAGAAATAATCCAGCCCCCTAAAAATCCAGACTAGGGCTTTGTCAGATCACCAGAAGCACCTCCGCTTTGATAATTTCTTACCCCACCAACAACAATGTATCGTCGTCCAGTTTTAGGCGGCAGATAATCCTGGGTCGATACAGGCGAATCGAAGAGCTTTGAGGCCTCCGTACGTATCTCACTCGGCGTCCATTTCTTTGACTTAATGGAGGACACTTTCGGTGGGATAGCGACGAGTTTTCGGTCGTTGTGGATGACGTAGGCAACGAGCAGGAGGGATAGAACCACAAAACCACGCCTATGGCCACCAGAGTCATACCAGAATCGTTAATTTTCAAGGCTCCAGCGAATTGGCTGCGAAAACACCATGATGTTGGGTTTTGTATGCTGTAAGACAGGAGTGCCAAATGATTCACCCCTTGGGCGCGTGTTTCGTGATATTGGACCCTGGGGCTGCGACCTATTCAGGCACTCAGTATAACCGCTCAGCGCGCCTGTAGGTGGCCAAAGCGACATTTTTGTTCAAACAGGAAAACAACAAGCCTGGGTATATATCTTCTTTACGAACTCGAAACAACGCCTGAGCCATGTCATATTACAACAGGATGCCCAGACTCTAAACAGGGTCGGGGAGCCCAAAAACACAGTGGGAAAACACGCCCTGGATGAATGGGTGCACATATCCAAACACCCCAGAAAATCAAACATTATGAAACCTTGCTCAGCAGCTGCACCGGGTCAACTCCCGTCCGGTTCGCAACCTTTGACCCCACCTCCCCAACGCCCGCCTGTGCCTTTGACAGCCCAAACTTGAAGTTCGCGCCCCGGTCCGACTTGCTAGCACCGCTCTTGTGCGCCTCGACGGTCTTGATGCAGCCCTCGATGGTGGTGAACGTGCCGATATAGCCGAGGCCACCCTTCGCTGGCGTGAGGCGCGCCCGGGAGTCATCGAAGAACAGATGCGGCATCGTGAGCGAGAATAACGATGGCTGGAGGTTGACGATGTCGCCTTCCACCTGGGGGAGCATCCGCGCGAGCGAGAAGCCGGCGGAGATGAGTAGGTGCCGCGATAGGTAGTACCACTCGATCACATGGGAGATCGCCAGCATGATGGTGGGCGACAGCTTGGGGAACCTGCACTTCCCGTCCGTGAGAAGCGTGAGCAGGTCATACACGTCGCCGTAGCTTGGGGTTGGGCCTGGGTCCGTGATCATGAACGCCTGCCCGCCGATGTCCGGGTTCGTGCCCCCGGCTGCGAGTTCGTTGAGCCGCTGCTCATATAGGATGTGTGCTGCTGCGCAGTTCTCCACATAGCTGAACGACTGGATGATGGACGAGATCCAGCTGGGGTTCTCTCCACGCATCAGGTAGAACCCGACGAGTGCGTCGCCGTGCGGTCCGAATACGCCATTTCCAGGGCGGATGCAGCCCGTCCTCAGGGCGCCTTTAGCAGTGGGCGCCTTATCTGCCGCGCGCACCAGGCGTTCGGCCTGCAACTTGCTATACGCATAATTTGAGAAAAACTCGGAGTGGTGCTTCGGCAGCCGGCTGTCGTCGTCGTTGAGTACCTGCACCATGCCCTCCGGTTCGCGCTCCCAGGGCCAGAGCCACATGCGCGTGCGGTGCAGCGCGACGGAGCCCGAAGACGTGTACACGAGCGTCTCTGCCCCTGCAGCGCGTGCGGCCCGGATGATATTCTGCGTCCCCGTAATATTCACGATGGCAGATTTAGAGAGCAGCGACGCATGCCGCTCGTAGAAGCGGATGTTGGCCGCCGTGTGGAACACCGTTAATGGGGGGTCCGGCGCCCCCGGGGGGCCCGACACGGGCCAGGGGGCATTGAAGGCCGATTCGAGCGAGTCGAGGTCGGTGATGTCGACCTTGAAGAATGGAATGTCTTTTCCCCGCCCAGTGACGAGCTCCTCGCGTGTCGGCGCACGTAAATCAAGAATCCGCATGCGTCTGACATCCTCCCCCCTCTCCAGAAGCTGTGATACAATCCACCCGCCAACGAATCCGCCCTGGATCGAGTCAACATATGATCCCAAAAGTTACAAACGCAACCGCACTCACTCCACCAACGATGATATACCTCCGCCCTGTTTTCGGAGGCAGCTGGTCCAGGACTGACTTTGGTGATTTGGCGAGCTTCACAGCTGTGGTTTTGATCTCATCTGGCGTCCATCTCGTGGGAGATAGCGCAAGCACCGATGGGGGTTGGCGTTTCAGGCGGCTGTCGTGCAAACGAATATAGAGAGCAAGCGCAACAAACACAGCAAAGGCCGGGGCTGCGATGGATAACAGCCAGGCCATGGAGGTACTTTGTCAAATTTCGGAACATCCGGTCAGTAAAAGTACTTGAGTGTGCCGGATCAGGTATGTCAGGCTGTGGGAAAAAACAAACAGCGACAGCATGTGTCGAGACTAACCCTGTCCGGGTGATAGTGATATGGAAACTGCGCGACCTCGGCCCTCTGACGCATGTATTTTGACTCATACAACGTACATAGATCGCTACCCATAAAGCTACTGACATACCAACGCATGTTCATATTCGCTTTTCTGTGTGAGGAGAGGGAGATAAATTAGCGCGTACCCGCAGGTACCCCATCCAGTTTACAGTTTGAAAATACTGACCTAAATGGACGCACCTGCTTCATATCCCAAATAGCGAGTTAGGTGGAGATGCTGACTGGGAAAAGCCGACATACACACACCCACGTAAAAACTAGGCACGCATCAGGGCGGTGGAGGTGGAGGCGCTGGTTCCGCAGGCTGTGGCGCGCTCGCAGCAGCCTGGTACGCCGAGGCATCATAACCCTGTGATGCGTAGTACTGTGCATATTGCTGTTGTTGGCTCGCCTGCCATTCTTTGAATTCGGGTGAATTGACATCGTATCCATACGCAGCCCTGTTATCCAATGTAAATATTATAAAACGGAGACAGGTAATTCATACCAATAAGCGGCGTATGCCTCTACGTCAGTTGCAGCGGGGGGACCAGCTGCGGCTTGAGATGGATCGCCGCCTGGAGGTGCTGGAGGTGCTTCTCCGGGAGGTGGTGGGGGTGGAGCAGCTGCTGGGGGAGGCGGTGCGTATCCCTGATGCGAAAGGTAAATATGAATGAAGCTCAAAAAACACGAAAAAACCGACGCCAAGCGAGCCATATGCAGCATACTGGGCCTGTGCATGGTGCAGCTCCATCTGCTGCTGTTGCACAATAACGTTCACTTTTGCATGCTCTTGACGCACGACGAGCAGGAGATCATCCGTTAACACTTTGGCGCGGGCGACTTGGCCCTCCTCTGGTCCGCTACCACGTAACTTTGTCAGGAATGGCGGATGCAGTGGAGAGGACTTACGTGATGTGAATATACAGCGGCGTTGGTTCTTCTTGGCCAGTCTAAAGAAAAGTCTGTGAGTGGCCACTTTCATATCCGTTCTTCGCCCACTTCTTGGTCTATGAATCCAGATCCAACCCCCTTGATCTGAACGCGAGTGCTTGTCTCTGATTGGATGTATTTTACAAAAGAACCCTACAAGACAGATTGAATTCAGTACCAGCGAAAAATGCAGGACTTACCGAGGGTCCCACAACCTTGGCCCGCACGTTAAAATTCCGGATAGTCTCCAATCCGACGGGTATCTTTTCTTCAGGCCATTTACGCTACACCCACCACATATAGTCAAGTCAATGGTTCACCCTACTCAGATGCAGGACATACCCGTTCCCTGGGCCGATCGCCCTTGCTATCCACCAGAGAGCCCATATCGATTGCAATGAGCTCGTTGACTTTGTCTATCGCCTTTTGCATGGCATCCTTCGTATGCGCCGAGATGTGTATGTACAACGGCGGGTCCTTCTCCGTTGCCTTTGATCGGTCAGGGTACCACACGCCCTTGGTGCTCACGGAAGCACCAGTCTCCTCGTGAATCTACGCTCCCTTTGTAAGAATTCCCAACAGTTAAGCATGGAAACAAAACCCACCTGCTCCTGTGTCGACCCCTTTGTGAGGAGATAGCGGTTCCTCAGCTCGTTGATGTCGATATCAAACGTGAACTCCGCGTCATGGATGTCCTTCATGCCACCCCCGATGGCGCCTCCGGCAAGCTGGGCAGCAATTTTCGCGGCGATGGCAGCAGCGGCAGCTGCTGCGTCTGTGGCAGTTTTAGTCTCCTCAGTTTTCACGGGCTTGGGGGCGTCCTCTTCGCCGGGCGCAGGCTGGTCCCATTTTCGTTTGGAAGACATGGATGGATGCGAGAATGAAGAAGATTTTATGACGGTGGGTTACAGTTACTGTTCCACTGTTCAGAGAATTGGAGGGTTGTGTTTGTTCGAGTCTGTGCACGTGGCTGCCGATCAATTCCCAAACTTGGAGTTGGCCTCCGGGTCCTCACCATGCCCATATCATATGTCCACCAAAAAGTTGAATACATGGATGGTTATGAACACTTGCCCGTGCTCTTCCGCCCACCACTAAATCCCGATGGACACATCCAACTTGTATGTGCCACCTTTTGAAATCTCTCACAGTGGACTGACAACGCTGCTAAAAATAGTCCTGGAGGATGGATCTCATCAGGACGTTGCCCGTCCCGAAACTCCCCCGGGGGCTTGTCCCTAAACCCGGATGGACTTTCCAGCCCCCAAAATTCCACTACGGCTGGCCATATACGTGCAAATCCATGACTGAGCGGGGTAAAGCCCACGGCTATGCCGCGTTCTACACAAACCGCCCCCCTGACGTCCCTGAGGCGAGGCGATTCGACACAGCGACGACTCAAGAACGTATCATCCAGCTTGTCCGTGACCATGGCATCCAATCATGCACTCCCCTGTTTCGCTGTGGATTTTCGGCGGATTCGATGATGGTCATTGCCCTGACGACGAATTATCAACGCGGGAATCGACTCCCGCCAGCGGAGGATGTGGAGACGATCCGGAAGCTGCTTGGCTATGAAGAACCCGCAGGCTGGTATTTGTGCGCACAGTACGGGACCTGGGACGTACGTTCGCCTAACCCCCGATAAATAGTAGTTTGCCTCGAATAAATATATTGACCTAGGTGGTTTCTAATAGTGAAGGGACTGCTGAGTGTTGAACGTTGAGCGATTTTAGCCAGTGCCATGAGCGTGGGCCCATGCTGGATTGATCAACTGTTAAATACTCTTGTATTCTCCGTCTAAATTTTACATCCTAAACCTCCTCCAGAAACACAACTCCCAGATCGAACTACAGGAAAATGCTCACAGCGCGCCCAGCACCTCTGCTAGTCGCTTCAGCAACGTCGCATTCTCGCTCTCCGTGCCCACTGTGATGCGCAGACACCCCGCGCACCCGGGCTCCGCGCCGCGGTATCTTACCACTACGCCCATCTCCTCCGCGAGGCGGCGGTATACTTTCTCCGCTTTCGCACTATCCGGGACCCCTGCTGCATCCAAGACGGGTATGAGGACAAAGTTCGCGTCGCCCGCACCGAGCGGCGCGCCAAGCCCGGCTGGCGCCAACTCTGCGAGAGCGGTGATCAACTGCGCGCGCGAGGCGAGCAGGCTAGCTACTTTGGAACGCATGAGTGAGAGCGCGGGGGGCGAGAGTGCAGAAAGTGCGAGGTGTGCTGTAGGCGCGGAGATGTTGTAGGGTGCCTTCGTGTTGGAGAGCACCTGTATAAGGGGCGGCTGGGCGATTGCGATACCTAGCCTGAATGCGTAGGAACGCTAGCACGTTAGCTATCAGGAAATTTGACAAGTAAAAGGGGAAGCACCGGATGGCGGCGAGCCCGAAGCTCTTGCTGAGAGTCTGCATGACGCAGAGGTTTGCGTATTCGCGCACCAGCGGCACCGCACTCGCGCCGGCCCCAGCAAAGTCGATGTATGCCTCGTCTACTACGATGATGCCCGTGAACGCGGGGTACTCTAGCAGCGCACGCAAAGAGGACAGCGATATGCTCGTCCCGGTAGGGTTCCCTGGCGAGCAGAGGAATATAAGCCGAATCGAAGGGTCGTCAGAAATGGCTTTTTTGATCTTGGATCATGTGAGCACGATCCCCACGATACAGAAACACGCCCACGCACCACGTCAACGCGCGCACTGAACCGCCCTGCCTCCCCGCCCTCACCCAACCCTCCGCTAAGTTCCAGGTCACACCGCACCACACGCACATCGTTCACCTGCGCACACACAGCATACATTCCATACGTCGGGGGCGTTATCAGGACACCCTCCCGCCCGGGCACGCACGCCACGCGGATGAGCAGGTCGATCACCTCGTCGGAGCCAACGCCGAGGAACACGTGGTCTACACCAGGAATGCTGCGCAGCGCGGCAATGCGCTCCTTGATGTCATTGTGTGCAGGGTCGGGGTACCGGTGCAGGTCGAGCTCGAGGAGTGACTTCAGCTCTACATCTACGTCTGCGTCCGCACCCCACCTGGCCTTTGCTTGTGGCGCATCACCGTTTGCTTGGGGTGCTCTCTTGGTGGGGAGAGGAATGGAGTGCCCAAGTGCGTTCTCGTTCGCGTCAAGGAGGACGCCTTGCTGGTAGTCGTCGCGTGCGCAGCGGTACGGGCGCAGGCTAAGGATATTTGGCCGGATCGCGCGCTCAATGTCAAAGTGTGCTGGGTGAGCAGGTGTGGACGACGCTGGAAGGCCGTGGATCGGCATTTTGTGTGTCGTGGTGGTGGGAGCTAGTGTGAAATTCCAAGAGATAACTCTGTTAGCCTGGCGATAAAACACAAGCATACAAATGCAAACTTCTGGACTTGCCAACAACGGTCGCGTGATATTTATAAAAGCTATTTATATAAAAAAAGATGAACTCGATCTCATTACTTTCGACTGCTGAAATCAAAGAATATCAGAAATGATCTATCATCCCCACTGTCAGTGCCATGGTGTTTGATTCGATGCGACGTGGTACCTGTTGAAGGACAGATGCGTATCGATCTGCCAACGCAGCCTGGATTAGAAGGTCATGAGCAGGACATATTCTGTTCACTCCCCTTCTCCCTCTCATCTACCCAATGGCCGGCCGCGCTCTTCCGCGTAGGGTTATCGTTGACGATACCGATCCGCAGATACAGTATTCCACTAGTGACCAGTGGATATCGAGTGCCGGAGGCGCTAACGGCGGGAAGGGGGTGGGTGGCCCGGCATTCTGGAATGCCACTCGTGTCGCCCTAGGCACTGCAAGTCTGAGTTTTCGATTCAACGGTGAGCATGACAGGTCTCAGGCGCTATTCATTCTACTCACAAGTTTAGGCTCGAGCCCGCAGGTGTTCGGTACTAGCCTCGGAGCTGGGCTGGAGTGTTTTGTTGATGGTACCAGCATTGGGTCCACCGGCGGGCCGCTTTCGGGAAATAATTCACAATCCCAGGATAGCGACCTCCTTTGTGATGGGTCGACATTCGTTGAGGGGAGGGAACATATACTAACGCTCAATGTTAGCGCCGTGCCACAGCTCGAGACGAAGTTATGGCTTAATTACATCACATATATTCCGTTTGCCTCCGTCCCACCAGGGGCTACCACGCTAGTCGATAGACTTGATCCGGCCATCACGTACTGGCCCGTCAAGAAATGGAACACTCCTAGTGATTTGTACGCCTATGCGACTTTTACACAAGTCAACGGCTCATATCTCAAGTTCAATTTCAATGGTGCTTCGGTTGATTTTATCCCACCTGGCACTCTACTCACCGGTCTCCTTTCCAGGGACATCCGTGAGCTGGGTTGGGTATACGCCAGGGCAGGAACCACCAACCAATGCGACGTATTCAATCGATGGAAGTGAATGGGTGCCATTTCTACTTAATACACCACCCTCGGGCCTCAACATGTCGAATCAAGTTTTCTTTACATTACCCGACCTCAGTCCTGGACACACTCTCTGGTGGTCATGCACCGGGGGGACAATACTAGCGCACCACTCACCCTCAATCATTTTGTTATCACTAGTGCATCAGCGTCTTCACTGCCACCTGCTATGTCGTCTGCAGTTGCTACCAATCACAAGATAAATGTATCCATTCTCGAAGCCATTGTCGACGGGACCATTGGGGGAATAGTAGTGCTGTGCATTGTTGCCTTCCTCCTGTGGAGGCGTAATCACCGGCGAAGGTTTGGCAACCGCGAATGGCTCGACATCGAGAAGGACAATGGGAAGCTCCCACCACACGTTACACCGTTCGATGCCATGCCCTCCGATCCTACCATGGCGGAGACAAGAAGCTGCATCCCCAAGGCCCATTTTGTCCCGATAGGAAACTCTTTCGAGCTCAGCCCTCATAACGTTCACGATAGCCCTTCGGGTATCGCCCAACCGGGTGCCGTCCCAAAGTCTCGGAATTGTAATGTGTGGAAAGCTCTCCCCCGCATCCCGCCTGCGGTACTGGTGCGGGAGGACAGCAGGGGCGCAGGGGGCACCGCTGATGGGCATGTGGATCCACCACCGAGTTATGCATCCTAGTCTAGCGATGGTCCAACCAAGCGCGCGACGCGCCGTATTTCCGCTTCTTCATTTCCCCCCTTTTATCAGCGCGCTGGTAGCGAAATAGGAACCAACGGAGGAAGATCCTCATGTGTGGTGTTCAGTGCGTCAGCCAGCGGGAGAGCCTACTGCGTCATTTTCCCCGTGGTACGTTCGGAGTGGTTCTTGTCATTTCAATCATCGGACGTTTATCTACTTAGCACAATGTATTCGTGCCCACTTCAAGTGACCGGACACTTTTCATCACGGGTTTGCGGGCTCTATGGGTACAATTGGTGTTGGGTTTCTATGATCTGTAGGATTTTTGCCTACTTTAATTTAGCAGAAGGCTATCTCCATAGTTTAATTTTCCAGCCAGGATCCGAGGAAATACCCAAAGGTTGTCAATTTCCAAGGAAGCCCGACATGTTGAATCCATGTGCAGACTCGAGGCACTCACTGGCAACAGCTTCACACCTAGGCCTACTGGTGAAGTGCAGAAGCAGCAGGAAAGTTTCGAAGATAATCACACCACGCGTCACCATAGTTTTTGATGCGACCGCCATGTGGCCTCCACCCCACATTGGTCGATGGACCACACATTGTCCTAGCAACATGCCAACAAATCCAACTAATAAGTAACACGGTTTATATTTATATATATTCTAAGATTCGGATGTGAATAACGCATTTTTATTCCCCCCTCCTCCTCCCCCTTCCATCTACCATATGACTGCACTGGCACTTCCGCGAAGGGTGATTGTTGACGACGCCGATCCTCAAATACAATTTTCTTCCGAGTGGCTCGCATCAGATGGTGACGAGGACCCTAACCCTAACGGGACCAGTGGCCATCCATTTCAAAACACCACGCATGTCTCCCCTTGGTACATTGACTCAAATCTGAGCTTCCAATTCCAAGGTAGGCATGGTGCAACTTTTGGTGTTGTTCATCCTACTCACTTGGAGTTCAGGTTCCAGTCCGCAAGTGTTTGGTGTTGCTAATGTGCACGCCCAGTCACACTATGAATGCTTTCTCGATGGCATCAGCATCCCGCAACCACCTGGGTCAGATGTTTACACCGGCTCCGAGCACAGCCTCCTTTGCGATGGGACGCAATTCACTGAGGGGAAGGAATACACATTGACGCTCAATACCACTGGCTACGCGTCTGGGCCGGTGGTATGGATCGATTACATCACATATATTCCGTCTTCTGTGCCTGTGGGATCGGCCACCACGCTAGTCGATAGACTTGATCCAGCTATAGTGTATAGCCCGGGAGATTGGACAATTGCTAACGCTTCGTTGAGTCTTGCGCGTTCCACACAAGCGAGTGGCTCGCGACTCACATTCAACTTCACTGGTGCTTCGATCCATTATCGTATCCGAAATCTTAATTGCTGACACTCTTGCTAGGGACGTCTGTGAGTTGGGTTGGTTATACACCGCAGACGGCATCGAATGAGTCGACCAACGCAACATACTCGATCGACGGAGAGGGGCCGCAGCTATTCAGGCTAGACGCATCACCTTTCGCCAACTTATCCAATCAAGTGTTCTTTACATCACCCAACCTCAGCTCTGGTTCACACTCTTTAACAGTCATATATGGGGGGGACAATACCAAAGTGCCACTCACACTCAATCATCTTGTCGTCACCAACGCATCAACATCAACGTCTTCACCGGCCAGGTCCATAATGTCATCGGCATCTTCGCTGCCCTCTGCTGAGTCACTCACAAGCAATGAGCCAAGCGCGTCCCACACTGGAGCCATAGTTGGAGGCGTTATTGGGGGGATAGCAGGAACAGCAATGTTGTGTCTTGCCGCGTTCTTCCTATGGAGGTACAGTCATCAGCGAAGAACTGGGAACAGTAGGAAGTTTAGCGTCAGACGTGGTGGTAATACGGCATCGTCCAACGCCGTGCCTTCCGGTCCCGCCATGGCAGAGGCGAGCAACCGTACTCCCAGAGTCCACCCTTCTCCGGTGGCGGGCTCTTCGGAACCCAACCCCTTCAGCTCACTTGACGACCCCTCGGGTAGCGGTGGCCCAAGTAGCACCCCACAACAAATGGCAAAAAGTCCAACCTCGCATCCTGATGCCAAGAGCGTATGGGTATGAAATTGACCATGTGTTACCTAATTATATCCCCTAGATAGTCTGTTCACAGCGTAAAATGGTAAAATGTGACTTGGTCACATTTTGGGAAATTATGCAATTTGACGACAATCTAACCAAGATATGACAACCGAGAATACGACGTCAGCATATTGTCGTAGCTTGCTCAGGTTATCATAACCCGACCATAATACGACCACCCACGTCGACTTAGTGATATTTTGGATTTCTATCAAACACGCACACGTATGCCTTGCCTCTTACCATCATGATCAGGTGTTGTTGTATCCGCTCTGTTTCGTTTGTTTTGCGTCCACTGGCAGGCCCTACCCACTGGCCCGAAGATACTGGTTATGGGCATTTCGTAAGGGTAAGTTATGAGACGACAGTGCCCACCACTGATATGAACAACAGACAGGCGATGGGGTATTCAGAGTTGAAACAAGACCCGGTGATATCCACGAAGACACTGATCCCGGGCTTCCGGAGCTGTTCCACACGACAGTGGGCGGCTGAGGCGCATACACCCCCAAGATTTCTTTTAATATCTCTCATTATCATTTATCCATGAGACGGAAGGCTGGCGGCGCGCGTAAAGGGAAAGGCAGGGCTTGCACAAGGCCCGCTTGTGAGAAAGGACGGGGTTGTAGCAAACACGATCTGACGCTTCCTCGAGCTACGCGGGTGCGTGTCTTGCCAGATCCCTACTTGCCCCACTCACCCTTTCACATCAAGTTCCTGTTTAGCATTCAACGCGTACTCGCACTGGCCACTGGCGCGTGTCACGTACACGGCGCTGAAGCCCGCGCGGTCGAATCAAAAGTTCCAGGACCCATTGTACTTGCCTTTTTTTGCTACTCTCGTCGTCACTTAATTCAACTAGGTGCTACCATGAGCATCACTAATCGCTCACCAAAGTAACCCGACAACGTCCGAACTCCTTTCCTCACGGTTTCTATAAGGCTCAGTATGCAAACCTCATTGCCATTTTTCGCCAACTGATTATGTTCAATCTAGATCTGTATAACAACAGTGGTTCCTAAAAGAGACTCGGGCGCGACTTGCATCAAGAGGGACTTGGAAACCCCAAACAAACTAGCAACAGCTCTCCACGCAGCGCGGGCGTCTGCCTTGCATGGGGTCCAAACTGAGACGAATCGGGTACGCGATCAGCATCAAGCCTGTCATGTGGGCGAATAACGAAGCTAGGGGTCCTTGATTGATTTGGAGGAACAGAGAACCGGGTCCATACGCGGCCAGGCGCGGGTGTAGTCGAGTTCAGGCTACCGTTTTACTGCTTTCCCGTATCACCAAGCTCGATTATTTGCCAACCAGGTTTTTCTAATTAATATGTAATCTAATCATTAATTTAAATACCAATCCGCTTTTGCGCCTATCCAAAGCTCGACGAGCAGGCGGTACAACCCTCCTACCAGCAGTATGGGCACATTCCTATCGGATTGTGGTAAATTAAGGGCTGCAGCATTCTGAGCAACTTTTTAGAGCATTCTCAGTCAAATTCAGACAGAATTCGCGTCATATTTGAGGAAAGGTTCATGAATGTGACGAGAGCCACATTCCGAGTACATTTTGGGCATATCTCCGTATATTATGAAAATTTAACGAGGATTTGCCCACGTCATATTTTCGCTCAATACGCTGTGGCTGTTCCTTTTGGCGTTACCATATACCGATACCAGGGCTCGACGGGTCGAATTTCCACTCCTTTTATTCCATTCCCTTTCGTCTATGTTTAAGGCCCTAGTAGAGAATATCCTCATGTACCAATGACAGGGCACGAGGCATACACACTCGTTTATTTGTATCCTTCTTACGACGCGGAGGGAAACCCATCGCTCTATTCATTATTCGCACCTGCGATTGAATATACGCTGTGCTACACCAAATTGTTGTCCGTTTCATCCCTTGGATGCGTCCATGGTATGTTTCGACGTTCCTGAGCACGAGGGTCGGAGGAAATATATGTGAACCACGTGTCGAGGTCGTCCGCCCGCGTACCAAGAAGGCCCTCTGGCATGGCGCATCAGACGGAATGGTCGTACATGATAGTACTTGCGAGGTCGCCAGGATTAGGGGAGAGATGTTTTTAGGGAGTTGTGGAGTGACCTAGCAATTCCTATGCTGGGTGCGGAGTCTGTGGGATTATGATGAGTTAGATAGAATGAAGAGAGAAGAGGGAGGGAAAACATAGTGGTGCATCGTTAGCTTCAGTCTGCAAGAGTCGTTTCCGTATGGGCATCCATAAGGAACGGCTTGTGTAGGTGGCCCAAAAAACGCAGGAGGACTTGCTAGTCGCCTTTAGCGACCCTATTCCCTCCCCCATGAGGACGACCGTGACACTTTAGATCGGGTTCAGCACGGGGTAAGCACATTCATTTGCCCATCTCATCCGAGCATGCCTAAAAACAGACATATTGCGGACGGACGGTCGCCGACAATGTATTACGACGAGCTAGAGTGCTCGTGGAAACGTACAGCGTTGTTCAGGCAATGTGGGCATGATGATTGGCAAGAATGTGGAGAATGGGCCCGGGTCGATACGGAAGATGTGGCCAGAGCGCAACGCACCTTGTCGAAACCAAAGCAGCATAAAGACAAAATCAGAATCTGAACAATGAGCCCGGAGGTGTTGATAAGCCGCAGGTCACGTGCTCGATATACAATAGGGCTCAGACTTTGAACTGTCTCTGCTCTTTATCCTTTATCTTCACCTGAGCTGGCCCCTAGCTCTTCCACCCAGATGCGTCTCCCACTACTTGCACTCGCACTCACAGCCCTTCCCTATGCTGCCTGGGGATGGGGCAAGGCCGGTGCGCCAATCAACACAACTATCAAACTACTAACCACACCCCTTAGGCCATGAAGTCGTCGCTACCATCGCGCAAATGCACCTGCACCCCACTGTGATGCCCACCCTATGTCACATACTCGGCCTCGACGCCCCGGGCGCGCCATGCCGTCTCGCTTCTATCGCTGCCTGGGCAGATGCTGTGCGCTTCTACAAGCGCTGGTCCGGGCCTCTACACTACGTCGGCGCGGTGGGCGACTACCCGTCCGAGACGTGCCTGTTTCCAGGCACCCAAGGGTGGGAGGGCCAACTGAATGTGCTTACAGGATCCGCAACGTTACGGATATCCTCGAGGGTGGCCCTGGTGTGGTTGAAGACGAACTAGCGGAAGAGGCACTCAAGTTCCTCGTGCACTTCCTTGGAGATCTACACATGCCGCTACACCTCACCGGGCGTGCACGCGGAGGCAACTCCATCAAGGTCCTCTGGAATGGGCGGCACACCAGTACGTTCCTACTTCCCCTCCTCCCAACTCTACTCTAACCTCTACAGACCTGCACTCCGTTTGGGACGGCCTATTACTCGCC
>JADNYI010000572.1:0-20909 GCA_015501065.1 Infundibulicybe gibba | reverse complement strand
TGACAGCCGCCTTACGCGTCCCGCAGTCGCCATGGTATCGTGGGTCTACACTCACCCTGGACGCGAAGTCGCCCGACGGCTTGAGGATCATTGTCTTTGAATCACATACCTAGCCTACAATGCACCGCGCTTCGAGAGTCGGGGACCTGGCACCGCGCAGATGGCCGGGCTCTCAACAGGGAAGGTATCATTCATCAGGTGTTGGTGGACAAATAGACGAGTGCCGGCATGACAGCCGCAGCTGTTCAATACAAACCCAGGGAATCAAAGCTAACAATATGGCGTGGGCGGTCCGGGCCCCTGCAGGGACCGTTCGGCGTTTCGCCCCAAGGTGCGCACCCATGCACACTCGCACTCAGAGTCCAGACAGCAGCAGCAAGCACCTGCTTGTACCATCGTGTAGATCAAGTTTTTAGCAGCCCAGACCTCGGTAATTTTGGCTACCTTGTCTAAAACTCCTCCTGGTCCAACTGATTTGGATAATCGGACCTGAGCGGTGGAGTAGCGGAATTCAAACAATCTGAGACCTGGCGCACAGCCACATCATGACCTGCGGATGCCGGGGATGCAGATGTCAGAAACGCTAATATATTTTCGTGCGCAGAGTGGGTATGATGCAAACGACGATTGGTGGTTGGAGGTGGAGTTAAGCACGAACATTGAATGAGAGAACGTCCTTCAGCAGCTTTGGCCGATCGGAGGAATGCAGGCACCGTCGTAACCGCCGGCTTGAATGAAGGGGCTTACCTCAGCAAGATTTGCCTCATGGTTTGTGTGGGTATGGCTTGTTCTGGCTTAGTCTTGTCTTGTCTGTCGTTTGTCGTCTCTTTAGTTTCTGTACCTTTCTCTCTCTCCCTCTCCTCAGGTTTAGACTCTCTCCCATTTGTTCTCGGGAATTGGAACATCCGCTCAGTGGTTCTTTTTTACGGACCCTCTTATCTCTTTCCTTCAACTAGTAGCCACTACTACAAGGACATTTCAACCACTCCGCTTTTTTGGCCCGTGCTATCGAGCCCCCATTTTGCATTCTTACGTCTTTACAGCCACCACTTGACTTGGCCTCAAACCAAGGAGACGCTCAGAGGGCCAGGCTGTTCTTCAGTTTCAACGTGGAAATTCAAACCATACACCCGAGGCCCACCAAACACTCATAATGTCGTGCACCACATTCCCAACACTCACCCACACGGAGCAGGTTGTCACACAGAGCGTGTCGACCAGCTTTTCACAGAGTCTTACCACAGCCCCCCCTACTGTCACCACAATCACCTCAAAGGGCAGTTGTCCCACCTCTAGTACTAACGGGACCTGTGTGGCGAGTGATGTGCTGATAACGAGTACAATACTAGGTTCGTCCTTGCATCGCTTTTTTTTTCTTTCGTCTCCCACCAAGATCAACTTTGGGTTCAATTTCGCTTCTCTCGCTTGGCCTAATTTGGATCTCGGTTGATTAATTTATTGCAATCCGCAGGCGGTGTGCAAACTGTGCAAGTGCCCATCCCCATCACCATTGGTGTCACCAGCGCCCAAGTCAACACGCTTTTCGGTTCGTCCTGCAGGCAAGGTGATACTGGGCCTACCCCAGACACCCATACCACATCCGTTACAACCACGTCCTTCTCTGTCTTCACGCCCCCACCATCCGTGTTCGTCAGCTCTTCCTCATCAACAGAAGCGGATGGAAATATCGTCGCCATTACCGTCACCTTAACCTCTACCCAGCCTCCGACTACGGTCGCTTTGTCCGGCACTGGCCTTGGTGCTAGCACTGGCGGTGCCGATCAGAAGCCGCAAACTAACAACGATTCTGGGAACAGCACTAACTTGGGCCCGATCATTGGCGGAGTTGTTGGTGGATTCTTCGGTCTCATCGGTCTTGTTGCTTTAATCTGGTTTATCCTGTGAGTCTATCTACTCCGATGCCCGTCAAATAAGACCTTATAGTAAAATAGTAAACGCCGAAAACGATGGGATGATATCTTTGATAAGGATGAGGATGATATTATTGCGACTGGCGCTGCAAACGCCAATCGTCGCGGTCGATTCTCTCTTGATGTTGAGTCAGAGCCAAAGCCCTACCAATATGGTCTTGTTGGTCACGTCGCCACGCCTACGCTTACGACACCCCCAACATCACCACCGATGAGGAATGGCGCCCTCCCTCCAGATCAACACAACCGCAACCGCTCCTCGCTTACTCCATTGAATTTCAACATGTCAACGACTCCTGGTCCCACAAGCCTGTCATCACGGTCCTCCACCGCGGCCTCAAATTATCCTCTAGTCCGACAGCAGTCACGGCCTGGAGAGTTCGGAGCTCGCTCACCACCACCAGGGCAAACATTATCCTCTGGACATGGGCATAACCCGAGCCTCAGCGCGAGCAGCTTTGTCTCCCAGCCTGTAAGCCTGTCGAACTGGACATCCAATTCTGGACCACATCCTGTACCCGGCGGCGAAGACTACTTTGGAAACACAAATCGGTCAGGCAGCCCAACGAGTGTACTGGAACAACCGAGGACGGTGCTTCAGGTGGCCAATGCTATGGGTTCACCTGACAGTGCGATGTTTGGAGATATCAGCCAACCGGCCGCGGATCAGACTGAGCAGAGGGATGGCAAGGGGCGGTTACTGACGAGCCCGAAGAAAGCACCGCTTGTGCATTTGGATGGAGGTGCATTCCAGTCTCCACCAGCGGGTGCATCTGGATCATCGAATGCAGTCCGGGCACCTCCTGCGTACTCAGCTTGACCAGCACCCGACAACGAAAATGACGGCGCCCCATGATGATTTTCCTCCAAGGAATCCGGTCCGCCTCACATCAGGTATATGACACATAACGACACTCCGTTTAGCTTCCTCGGCATGGTAGGATAAGACACGTGTACACATACATACTCTCATCGCACGATACATAATGGACCTCTTATCCCATCCCATCCCGTCCCATCCCTGCATTTCTCCTCGCCGCCCGGCGGACCCATGCCGTTCACCGCTGAGGCGGTTTTCCATTGCCTTTATGTTCCACTATAACTATTCTAGGCTTCTCTCAATCTCATTCTCAAGATAAATATACGTAGTAGTATTTACCCACTTTAGGCTGGAAATTGGAATCGCTGTTGTTTTTAGGCATCTTGTTCAGCCTTGGCCCGGTGATAGAGGACATGAGCTGAGGTGCCAGGGTAGCAACGGAGGGATGTTATCACATAATATAAGGGCCCAAGAATAATAAACGCCGGACGTTTGAACAGGCGTGGCGGGAGGTTTTATTGTGCAACGCGGTCACGTGGTGCATTGTGCGCGTAATGTCCGACAAACTTTCATTGTTCTCCCACATTGTCCTCAATTCTCAGTTGCTTCCATGCCCACACAGTGCGCCCAAATAACCAATATTGGTCTTCGCTTGCACTGCATAATGCTATTGTCTCTTATAAGAGGCGCCGTTTTGGAAGTTGGAGCACTATCCTCCCCCCTCATCCCACCTTGGTCTGGTCTCGGGTCTCCCCTCCCCTTCCTCTCGCTTTACGACATTCTCGAGTGGTGCTGTGCGCCTGATTTTATAGAAGCGTCTATTCTGCAAGCCTTGCATTCAAGTTCAATTCACGTCCTAGACATTCCCTTGCTTATTTCATCCGACACCTCCCAGCGAAACACTTTTAAAATGATGCCTCCCCGTGCCCGTATGTTTCATTCTTCTCACCACTAGGGGGATGCTCACCATGGGATACAGTCACTTTCTTTGGCCTCAATGCCGTCCGTGCGCTAAGCATTATCTCCCTTATCCTGGTGTTCTCCAGCAGCATCTTGGTGATGGTCACCAACATCAAGGCCGTTAATGCCTTTGAGGCCCACAAGGGCAACTCAACCGAGAGCTTTGACGACTGTGATTATATCGAGTCAGTTCCATCCTCATGTTTTGATTGCACTGGCTGATTGTGCGGCTGTAGTGGTAGCACCGTCCCCAACCAAGCTGCCGGCGTATTCTGGGCTATTGTTTCCAGCCTCTTGATCCTGTTCCAATCTATCATTCTTATCCGTAAGTGATGGTGTATTACTGGAGTATATCGCAATACTCACACTGCCCATAGTCTCCGAAGTCGGCTGGCCCTTGTCTTTCTTTGACCGTTATTTCCCCGTCCTCGCTCTGGGTTTGGTCTCGGCGCTCTAGGCATCTTCCAATGCTTGTACGTACCCACGTTTGACATTGCAATCTAAACTAACCCATCGTTCTAGAATCTCGACCCAAATCCTCTCCCACCACGTCGACGATTTCACCCTCGTCTCGGCCTTCCTCCTCTTCTCCATTGGCTGCCTGAACATGCTCCTTGGCCTCATTTTCCGCGAGTCCGCCAAGCGCAAGCGCTCCATCACTGCCTGGCGCGCTGAGGCACAGGGAATCTTGCCCACCACGACTGACAATCGCCCCGTCTTCGTCAATGCCTCCCCTTCCTTCGTCTCTGGTGTCTTCGCAGGCGAGAAGGGCCAGGGCGCCAGCGCAAAGGAGGAGGAAGCCTACGGCTACCGCACCTACTCCTGGAAGAGCTCTGCTTCATCCACACACTCCGCTGAACGACCCTTCTATGGCAGCGAGAAGGCCGGGTACGGGTTTGGACGCCAAGGCGAGAAAGCTGCAGGTCTGCGTGGATTCATCCTCCAGAAGCCCGAGGAGTCTCTCCCACGGTACGCGACCCCACCACCCGCAAAGTCCACCACGGTATCGCGTTCCAACTCCACCGCGACCCGCTCGTCGAGCTCCAGCTTCTCGTCCCCGTATAGGGAGAGCACCGTGAGCAGCTCCGCCCCTGAGGAGCACCGTGCAGGGACACCTGTGCCCGTGTTCAAATCGAGCCCGACTGCGATATGAGGCCATGAATGAGATGATTGGACACTTTATTTCCCTTTCCTGGACTATGAAATAACGCACAAAACACAAAACTATCCACCCTAATTCGGGTTCGCAGCTAGTTCTGTGGGCTTGATCCTACGCCAGCTGTATTTTACCCTGTATATTGTATTTGTAGCAACTAATAATAAGACTGAGTGCTTAATCCGCCAGTACTGAGTCCCATCATTTTAGCTTGAACATCGCCTTGCTTGCAAGGTCTCCCTATTCACAATTCTTATTGTTTGTCCTAGCCAGACAATCTCGCGTCACACTTCCATGACGTCGAGCCGTCATTATTGTCAGGATCATCCCGCTTCGTTGATCAACTCCTGGGGCCGCTCAATTGCAAGCTTGCGTATCGAGAAGCAAGGAGTTCGTCGTCAAGGGCGACCTCTAGTTGTCAATTCGCTTTGGAATCTGATTGGCTCAACGTCGGAACAGCCATCTGGAGGCTGCTTTCTCAGTACTATTATATTAATTTTTCTCAAACATTTCGCACAGCTACCATGTCTTGGCGGCCTCCAAGTCGACGGCGAGCAGCATTCTGAGTCAGCGCGTGTACCGGCACTATCCTAATCGCCTCGAGAATGTGATATCGTCCACAGTGGAATAGCAATGGGGCTATCATATTTGCCATGCCAGAACTCTGCATCCACGATGGCGATTCAAAACTATAGATGTTTCGGGTTCAATCAACTTCAACGAAGTCTCTTCACCGAGAGCACTGATCAGTACGCACAGTCACACCGATCGCTGGATGCGAAACCCCCTGTACACCGCACTACAACCAAGATTTTGCTAGTGGGGCACCCATTGTGCTTGCTTTCTTCCACCATCTTCCACCATGCTCAGACGACTCGGGCCAGGCACTTGGGTTCTCCTGTACATATTTCTCCTATCTCAAGAGACTAGCGGCGCCCTTTTGAATCGAACGATTGACGACACGAACGGTGACGAACTTACGCTTGGTCGTCCTGTCTATCTTCCGAGTGGACCTTGGAAGCCAGGGGCCTGTGGGGGCTGCCGGATACAGCCAAATCCTAGTAAAGCATTCCAGGGGACGTGGACATCAGCTACATTCCATCCCGAACTGAAGAACATCTCCATAACCTTTGGGTTCCGAGGTAAACCCTCAAACCCGCGATCCATCTTCCCAAGGTTGATAAGACGTCCGATATCAGGCATTGCCGTTTATGTGTTCTTCATCAACGCGAACGCCCAAGGAGCTGGAGTGGCCACTCTGACGGAATGCGATTTCTATGTTGACGGTGCCCATTTGTCCAGCTACCGGCACGCCCCGACAACAAGCACAGACTTGGACTACAATGTCCTTGCTTTCTCCACAGCGAATCTGCCGAATGACAACCATAACCTCAGTATCATTATTGCTGGGAAAAGTTACGGCACCTATCTCAATTTTGACTATGCTATATACACGTATGTTGGACTGCCGCCTTCGCAACCATGGGCTGATTACCCATGCGTAGATTTGATGATGAAGTCGCGACCCCTTCATCATTGCAGCTCGTATCCTCACTTTCACCGCCGAATTCACACGCGCCGTCCACATTTCCTCCGGGTTTGCCCTCAGTGTCGAATCCAGCACAATCCCCCGCTCTCATGCCTGACAATACGTCCAGGGAGAGTCCGCCGATAGGGGTGATCACCGGTGGAGCAATCAGTGGCGTAGCAGCCCTTGGGATACTTGTAGCAGTTCTCATTGTCTGGTACCGCCGTCCCAGTGATAATCCTCTCCGAGGCGATCTGCTTCGCGCTAAGAAACGGAGTTGCGCCTCTGCATTTCGGGCAAGTGCGCTTCCGCTATTTGGATGGTGCTATAGTGGTCGAGAAAACCGCGATCGTCGCCGGGAAACGGCCGTAGAAAGCAACGCTAGTCGACTCCCATCCGTTGGCCCCCTCACTCCAGCTAAGGCTCATGGCTTACCGACCAGTTCCCACCCACGGGGCACGCAGGATATTCGCGGCTGGCAGCTAAACCAGCAAATAAAGGCGGCAAAGCAGGAATTGCGGGACCTCAAATCGGAGGTGGGGCATCAAGTGCCAGCGACATTTAGATCCCTACCGCGGAACGACGTCGAGGTTCTGAATGCGATGACGGAGCAAATGCGGGCGCTGCGGCAGCAAATTGCCATGTTGCAGGCTCAGCGGTCTCAGGCAGCGTGACCATATCTAGCGCCCCTTGGTTATCATTCATGGCGACCAGCATGGTTCGCAGGTCTCGACATGCCAATATTTTGAACTGATCCAAATTTCATGGCTAATACTAGCCATCGACTCCAGCATTACATTTCTTCCCCGTCCTACTCGGGCTGATGTGTGGTTCACTTGTAAATCTAGCACACTATTTTCAACTGGTGTACCCGGTTGAGTAATAACTAATTGCAGAGGCAACTCTGCGCCTTTCCCGATGTTCCATCAACCGCCTAGACCCGCATGCACGCGCCAGCGGCGTCATTAAAACGCCTCTGAATCTTGGGTGTGGTAAGTGAAGCTAGCAAAGGCTGAGAGTGATACACAAAGGAGTAAATGGAATTCACACACCACCAGTAAATTCCGGAGTTTGGGGCGTGGCGCCATCATGATCAGTATAAGCTGCCAAAACCGGTGATACTACTAGTAAGTAATGATCGATACTTAATGATTTACACTGGTACTGCGAGATCTGAGAAGACGTAACCCAATGATTTCGGTATCAAATCGTTTTCGAAGTGTACTGACTCGGATACATGATTTCATCATACCCTGCCGAATTGCTGACAGCTTGTGAGAGTGCCTCAGCACACAGGATTACACAATAGTGCGGAGCCCGAGCCTATGTCCGAGTCACAGCCAAATTGATACGGTTTTAACATGCTGCCTATGTAACATTGATGATCGATGTCTTTGGTCCGAACGGCAATACACTGTAAGTTACCATTGTATTATCAATCTGGGTATTGCACGCACACGCATAATTTGATACCCCTTTCAGTACATGCAATACAACGATTACATACGGACTTGAATAATTGTGTAATGTTCAACGTTCGGCTGGCACCCAACTGATGGACCCTCAAGTTGTTTGAAGATGCCTGCCATGATTTATACCAGGTTCAAGTTCACTGCTTCGCGGTTTGCCGATGAATCCTATACTAGCCCAGGAGGATCTTCGGGCTCAGTCTGGTTTTCGTCCGTGCGCCCAACACCCAACTCAGGCGCCCAAATGCAGTCCTGCACCTCAATCCAACCGTCGTATGGATGTGATTGATGGAGGTGATTATCAGGCAGTTGATTGATGAAACCTCAGACAAGATGCAAAGCGGGAAGCTTTCCCTTTCCCGGCGAAACTTTGTTTTGTACGTCTCTAAATATCTTTTGAGCTCAACGGGTCCGTCATCCGGAACAACGCCTCACAGAGCGAATTGCACCAGCCACCATATATGGGGCATATCGCGCCGCAACAAAAATGTTGCCAGTGGGACATCATTGCGCTTTTTCTCGACCACCTTCCACCCATGCTTAAGCGATTCAGGTCCCCAGTCCTCTTCCGTATATTTTCCCTATTTCAAGTAATCGGAGGCGTCCCTTCGAATCAAACGATTGACGACACTAACGGTGACTCAGTTACTGGTGCTCGTCCCACCTATCTTCCGAATGGCATTTGGGCCGGCGTCAAGTGTAGGGGCTGCGCGATACAGCCAGACCCCAGTAGAGCACATGAAGGGACGTGGACGGCAGCTACATTCCATCCCGAATTGATGAACATGTCCATAAGCTTTGAGTTCCAAGGTAAGCCATGGGATTCATGACCCTTACTCGCTTGAGCTTGAGCTTGACTGGGTGTCGTATCAGGTACTGCCGTCTATGTGTTCTTCATCAATGCGAACACCCAAGCGGCTGGAGTGACCACCCTGACGGAATGTGATTTCTATATCGATGGCGCCCATTCATCCAGCTATCAGCACGCCCCGACGGCAAGCACAGAGTTAGACTACAATGTCCTTGTCTTCTCCGCTACGGATCTGGTGAATTCCGACCATACCATCAGCATCGTTACCGCAAACAAGAGTTACAGCACGTTTCTAAATTTTGACTACGCTACATACACGTATGTTGGAGCGCGGACTTCGCAGGCTTAGGCTGATTATTCTTACGCAGAACTGATAATGAGATAACGATTTCCTCACCCTCACCACTCATACATCCATCCCTACCAACGAGTTCATCGACACTATCCACACTCCCACGCTCATCATTGCCAGATTCACCCCCAGTGCCGAATCCATCACGATCCCCCAACCCTTCGCATGAAAGTACTTCCAAGAAGGGCCCATCTATTGGGGTGATCGTTGGCGAAACAATTGGTGGCATCGTAGGTCTCGGAATGCTCACAGCCCTTCTTTTGCTCTGGTATTTTCGCTCCCGTGTCAAAACAAGTACCCCTCAAACTGAGAAGCAGAACCATGCTCATGCTTATGCATCTCAGATGGGGGAGCCTCTCCGAAGGAACCCTGATTCTCCCCCACCCCCTAGCAGTACTAAACCGCCCTTCTACGGTAGCGAGCAGGCCGTGGGCCTGCGCGGATTCATCCTCCAGAAATATGAGGAGGCCCTCCCGCGTTATTCACCCGCGAGGTCCGCCCCAGTGTTACATGTCAACTCTGTTATGACAAGCTCCAGCTTCTCATCCCCATATAGGGAGAGCGTCGCGAGTAGCGCGACCCCCGCTAATTACCATGCGGAGGCCCCCCTGCCTATTTTAGAGCCGAACCGACGGCGATACGATGGCTACGAACAAGATGGCTATTTGAAACCTCTTCGTCCTCTGGGCTATGAGATGATGCGCAGGATGCAGGAATTATCCGCCCCTCCTGGCCCACGTTGACTCTGCGGGCTTAATATCCGGCCAGCTGAATTTTGCTCTCTTTGACCCATGTTTGGAATGAGATTAGAATTACTAGTTTTTTGTATGTAGGATCAATCCCAGGGGCAATTTGTGTAAATACTAGAGAGACAATACTGAATTTATTTTTATCACTGGACAAATTCTATTTTTCACATCCATCTGGTATGATGTTTTGGTATTTGAATCGTATTCGATCAGCCATCTTGTACCTTGGTGCATAGACTGGCGACAATAACGATAAGATCGAGTACGCAGCGCTCAGCGGCCAGTCAACAGATGAACAGGTCGCGCGACTCAGGCGGCCGCTAAGCTCTCTGCACCTCACAAATATATTTGTTGGTTACTATAAATGATGTAATTATTAGGGATTATACGAGGGAACGAGATGGAAAGTGTTTTAAGGAATGAGATGAGAGGGGGAAAGATGGGGAGTAGTGCGGGCGAAAGCCGGGAGGCTTCCCGGCCCAGCAGAGACTTGGTGCTCCGAGCAGGGTGGGTGGGTCCGACTCGCGGTGTTTGCAAAGGATGCGGATGGAATCTGCGTAATATGTAAGTTAGCGACGTGTCAGGAGCGTGGAAGGGAGAGGAAGGGCGGGGGAAGGAGGAGGGAGCGTGCAGATTGAACGAGTAGACGGTTGCGGTGACGGTGAGCCGTTTTGTACCATAGAACACTAATTTCCCAGGGTTTCTTATGGAACTATGCCTAAGTGGCCTCGTGACGAATCTCATCAAGGAGAACCAAGGGAGGTCTACTGCGCGACTCGGATGGGGCAATTCATTAATCATTTGTTGACGGCGAATGGCATTCAGAGTATATCTATCAAATTTCCGCAGACACCCAAAATATAATCTCACTCACTTTGAGGGTGTGATATCATCCGCAGTGACACAGCTATGTCACCATCGCATTTATTATAAATTTTTGAGCGTTCGCCGGGATTTTGGCATCGATTGAAGCCAATGGTTCGGGGCCTAGCTGCTGGTAAGCCCTGAAAGTCATCGTTGGCGTTACTCTAATTTCGTCTTCCAGAACCCGTCGGTATGCCTCTTAAGGGTACGCGCACGCCCGTTCGTTTTACTAATCTAGGTGATATGTGATTGATGGGAGTGGTCGAGCGTCGCCGAGATAAAACCTATTAGGGAGCTATTCTTGCTTAAATAGCTCCGGAATATGTTGTGGTCCCAATACAAGGTCTTCACAATCACACCGACCATCAGATGGGACCTCTGGTGTACCTGCACCGCAACACAGATCTTGTCAATGGAACACCACCGTGACTGCTTGTTTCTCTTTACCATCTTCCACCCATGCTCAGACGGCTTGGACTAGGTGCTTCAGCCATCTTGCATATACTTCTCCTATTTCAGGCGACTAGAGGCGTCCCTTCGAATCGAACGATCGACGACACCAATGGTGACTCAGTTACTGGCGCTCGTCCCACCTATCTTCCGGCGGCGGATGATCTGACTCCGAGCCCTTGGGCCGACGCCAGCTGTACGGGCTGCAGAATACAGCCAGACCCCAGTAGAGCACATGATGGGACGTGGACGGCAGCTACATTCCATCCTGGTATGAACATCTCCATAAACTTTGGATTCCAAGGTAAGCCATAGGATTCGCGACCCTTCTTTGCTCGAGCTTGACTGGGTGTCGTATCAGGTACTGCCGTCTATGTGTTCTTCATCAATGCGAACGTTCAAGCAACTGGAGTGACCACCCTGACGGAATGTGATTTCTATGTCGATGGCGCCCATTCATCCAGCTACCGGCACGACCCGACGACAAGCACAGATATAGATTACAATGTCCTCGCCTTTTCCACTACAAATCTGACGAATTCCGACCATACGATAAACATCGTTACCGCAAACGAGATTAACAGCACGTTTCTAAATTTCGACTATGCTCTGTACACGTATGTTGGATTGCCACTCTTCTGGCGTGGGTTGATTACTTGTGCGCAGATTCGATAACCAGGTCGTGGCCTCTTCATCATCACAACTCATATCTCAATCTCCACTATCGAGTTCACCTATACTGTCCAAAATCCCTCCTTCACTTCAAAGTTCGCCTTCAGTGCTGAATCCAGAACCATCCTCCACTCCCATGCCTAGTAGCGTGCCCACTGAGGGTCCACCGATAGGGGCGATCATCGGTGGGGCGGTTGGTGGCATAGTAGCCCTTGGAATACTCGCAGCTCTTATTATTTGGTATCGCAGTAAGAATCCTCCCCAAGGCGATCTGCCTCGCAGCCATGCTCCTGCACTTGGGGTGGAGGACTCATTTCGATCCGTCGGAAGGCGGTACAATGACCCAATGAACCGCAATCATTCGCGGGAACCAGCATCGGAAAACCGGACCAATAGGCCCAGCTCCATTGGATCTATCCTCGACAACACTTCCCTTGAAGCTCAAGGGTCATTGACCGATTCTCACTTGGATTTAGAAGATAGGAAGTCTCCCCGCGTTTGGCAGCCTTTTGTACCTGCGCCGACCACAGCCACCAGCTTCACGTCCGCTAGCGGATCCGGCACCCCCTACTTTACTCCGGCTCATATTTCATCCCAACGGGAGCTGAATCACTTGATAAAAGAAGCGCAGCGGGAAATGCGGGAACTCAAATCTGAAGTGGGGCACCGGGTGCCGGCGACATTTACAGCTCAGCCGCACAATGACGCAGAGGTTTTGAATGCGTTAACGGACCAAATACAAATAATGAGGCGACAGATTGAGATGCTGCAGACCCAGCGATCCTTCAGAGCACGCCCGCCATCTGATGCCCCACCTGGCTACACCTACAACGGCTAACATAATAAGTTTCTCGAGTATCCCTCCTCCCCACATTTTCATAAACACCAGCTCACGAGTTAATCGCTGCCGTTGGACTTGGCAATTGTAATATCACATTCCCTACTTCCATCCAATTCGGACTACAGTCCATAACTATAGACATCATGTCATCCATTTGTAAACCCAGCACAATTATTTAGTTGACACGCCCGGTTAATTCTATACCTTTCTGTGTGAACACTAGCGTCGAAATATTCCTGATATTAACCACTAGTCATTGTGTGCGAGAAAAAAGTCCCGCAACCCATTAAACCTGAGCCCGGTCCTGAGCTTCGAGTTGAGTTCTAGCATGGCATCAGACCCGAATCCCGATTGAGTGGTTGTACGTATGTGTTGGTCCAAGGGAAATCAGGTTGTGTCGTCGAAGTCACTTCTCCACAATTAGAATCATTGCCAATTTCGCTGGGGAGTCGCGAGCTCGGGCGTGTGGTAGAGTGGATGGGATTGCTCGTTAAAAATAGCGGAGTCGCCGCGCGACGCGTTTGGTGAGGCCTTGAGCTTGGTTGATCTATTATTCAAATGCTCAAGCTTCAGAGATGAGCGATCCAACATGATCAAGAACGGGATAATGTAAGGCAGCCACCAGTGGTCGAGTCGGGGATATTTGATGATCCAGTAGATGTTTAAACTACCCATGGATTGGTCGGTGCTGTGCTGCTGTATCCAAGTGAGCGTGTCTAGATGTCAAATTACGAAGGCGCGCCCGGAGTCGAGCAATCCGGCTATTACGCCGGGTGATATCGCCTCCCTCCATGCGCATCTGCCCGAGCCCGGCGATCACCATCCCAATACTCCAAATTTGGCCATTGATTTTCTAGTTTTTTTGGGAATCAGCCATGGCGAGGCGACCTGAAACGATTTTGGCCCATTGTCGGGTGTTTCGGTCGGCCCCGGGAGCTGTGGTGATACCAACGACTTGCGTGTCTTGAGAAGCTTGCGAGGCATCTGTTGAACGAACTGAGGGACGCCAATCCAGACCAGGATTAGTAATGGGGGACCGGGGACCGTGTACCTGCGAGATGGGCTCCACCATCCCGTCTGCGCCAGCCCACAGAGTGACAGCACTCGTAACCCAGCCTGTGCCATTCTTTTTACGCCGACGCAGATACAAACAAATGAGAATAGTGATCAAGAACACGGTGACCACTCCGATCGCTGATCCGATGATAGGCCAGTCACTGAGCCTGGGATCCAGGTGGGTAGTGGAGTGGTGGGGAGAGAAGGAGGGGATGGAGTTTCAGGCCTTCAAGCTTCAGGCCTTAGGGTTAGCTTTGTAACGCTGATGACTGACTCCTCCGAGCAGCAATTGCCAATGATACTGTGAGTTATCATTGTGCTCAGTATTTTGGTTCTTGGGCGTCACGGCCGACACCTCGACGAATAATCTAAAATCACCACAACACTTGGTACAACACATTTTTTGTTGATATAGGAGGTAATTTGTTGGGTAAGGAGGGAGGTGGTGCGGAAGAATGATTTATTTCAAGGCCTCCGGTTTATAGGGCCCTCCGAACTAACAGCAAGATTACTTACTTGGATAATTGCTTAATGACCAACGTTCAAGTTTTCAACCGAAGTCTGGCTCCCAGCTGACGGACTCTCGAGTTGTCTGAAAACTCCCAGACTGGCCAACTGTGAGTTTAACGTTCACCGTTCGAGGCACTATGTGATGTTGGAATCACGAGAACAGCCTGGGAGGATCCTCAGGCTCAGTTCGGTTTTCATTCACGTACGCTTGCTATTCGATTTGGGCGCTCTGATTCTGTACTTCAATCCGGCCGTCGTGTGGATGCGATTCAAGACTGATGAGGGTGAATCAGACAGTTGATTGATGAAATCTCACACGAGATGCAAAGCAAGAACTTTTCCTGGCGAAGTTCTTGTACATCTCTGGAATATCTTCTGGATTCAACGGGCCCAGCATCTCGCACACTGCACTGTAACAAAGGTGTCGCCAGCGGGACATCATTGTGCCTTCTCTTCTCTACCACCTTCCACCCATGCTTAAACGACTTGGATCCCCAGTCCTCCTCCATACTATATTTTCCCTATTTCAAACAATTAGGGGTGTCCCTTCGAATCAGACGATAGACGACACCAAAGGTGACTCAGTTACCGGTGCTCTTCCCGTCTATCTCCCGGCTGGTCCTTGGGACGACGCCAGCTGTGGGGGCTGCGCGATACACCCAGACCCTGATAAAGCATTTCGAGGGACATGGACAGCAGCTACATTCCATCCCGAATTGATGAACATCTCCATAAACTTCGGGTTCCAAGGTGAGCTATCGAACTCGTGACCCATTTTGCCTGGGGTTAATTGGGTGTCTGATACAGGCACTGCTGTCTATGTGTTCTTCATCAATGCGAACAACCAAGGGAATAAAATAACCACCCTGACGGAATGTGATTTCTATGTCGATGGCGCCCATTCGTCCAGCTACCAGCACGCCCCAACGGCAAGCACAGAGTTAGACTACAATGTTCTCGCCTTCTCCGCCATGAATCTGGTGAATTCCGATCATACGATAAGCATCGTTACTGCAAACAAGAATCACAGTACATTTCTAAATTTTGACTATGCTCTGTACACGTATGTTGGAGCGCGGGCTTCGCAGGCTCAGGCTGATTATTATTCCACAGAATCGATGACGGGGCCACGATTTCATCCGCGCCACACGTATATCCACCCTTGGGTTCATCGACGTTGCCCACATTCTCGCCTTCATTGTTGCCAGATTCACCCCCAGTGCCGGGTCCATTACAATCTCCGGTTTTTTGCCTGAAAACACTTCCAAGGAGGGCCCGTCTATTGGGGTGATCGTTGGTGAAACAATTGGTGGCATGGTGGGCTTCGGAATGCTCATAGCCCTTCTTTTACTTTGGTATTTCCGCTTCCGCGATAACCCTGTTAAGAATAGTCCCCCTCAAACTGAGGCACGGAACTATGCTCCTGCATCTCGGGTGGGGGGGCCTCTTCAAAGGAACTCTGATTCTCCCTCTCCTACTAGTACTAAACCGCCGTTCTACGGTAATGAGCAGGCCGTGGGCTTGCGCGGATTTATCCTCCAGAAGTATGAGGAGGCCCTCCCGCGTTATTCAGCCGCGAGGTACGCCCACTGTTGCGTGCCAACTCCGCTATGTCGAGTTCCAGCTTCTCACCCCCATCTAGAGAAGGCACCGCAAGCAGCGTGACCCCTGCTAATTACCATGCGGAGCCCTCCCTGCCCACTTTAGAGCCGAACCGACGGTGCTATAGTGGCCACGAACGGGATGATTCTTTGGCACCCCCCCGCCCTCTGGACTATGAGATGATGCGCAGGATGCAGGAATTATCCGCTCCTACCCTTGACCCTTGACCCACATTGACTCTGCAGGCTTATGTCCGGCCAGCTGAATTTCCCTTTCCATCATTCATCAGCCCGTGTTTTGGATGCACATCGAGATTAGGATTACTGGGAAGTGTTGGTTTTTTGTTGCTGTATGTAGGCTTGATTCCAGAAACGATTTTGTAGATATAACGCAGGAGATACTGATTTTAATGGCTGGATATCCGGTTTATTTTCATCACTGGGCGGGTTCTAATTTTCGTGTCCATCTCAGCAAGTTTGTTGCTGTTGGTACGATGTTATGGTATCCGAATCATATTCCATTAGCCATCTCGTACCTTGGTGTATAGATTGGCGACAATGGTAGCAAGATTGGGCGGGCAGTGCTCGGCGACCAACCAACAGCTCTCGATTAATTGGTGATACTGACTAGACACGCCAACAGTTTCATATCCACCCAACTCTAGGCCAATGCACTATAAGTCCATAAACTCTGGGTTGGTCCGATGGGTGTTCGTCGAGATGACGACTTGAGCGGATGCAAATGACTTGGCCAGTTATTTATTCCGAGCATAGCGGCTATTGACTCGGATGTTGATATGATACATAATTTACGTAATAATATGAATGCAGTACTTACATAGTACACACCTAGTCCGAGTCGCGACCTGCAGCTGTCGCGACTGCACTTGACAAATGTTTTCCCTGGGTTTCTGCATGAATATTTACTCAGATGCCCTAATTTACTCGAAGTGACTGGTCGCCGGCAATTATCGTTCGGGGCTGAGTGACCTTGACAAGCAAGGTGATTGACGACAAGAGAGCGTATGTATCAAATTTTCACAAAGATCTAAGACGTAGTTTCACTCACCTGAATCACCTCGGGGGTGTAATATGATCTATACTGGTGCCGCCATGTTGCCATCACATTTGTTGCGAGTTCTTCGAACGTTCGCCGGGACATTCAAGTTGGTGTCGATCGAAGCCAATAGCTCGGGGCCTACTAGTAGCTGGTGGTAAGCTCTTCGCCGAAGCGATGCCTCATAAAGCACATTTGCACCGATCATCAGACAGGACCCCACTACTTACTTCTCCACCATCTTCCACCCATGCTCGGACGGCTTGAGCCAGGTGCTTCAGTCCTCCTGCATATGTTTCTTTTATTTCAGGCGACTAGAGGCGTCCCTTCGAATCGAACGATTGACGACACTAACGGTGACTCAGTTACTGGTGCTCGTCCCACCTATCTTCCGAATGGCATTTGGGCCGGCGTCAAGTGTAGGGGCTGCGCGATACAGCCAGACCCCAGTAGAGCACATGACGGGACGTGGACGGCAGCTACATTCCATCCCGAATTGATGAACATGTCCATAAGCTTCGAGTTCCAAGGTAAGCCATAGGATTCATGACCCTTACTCGCTTGAGCTTGACTGGGTGTCGTATCAGGTACTGCCGTCTATGTGTTCTTCATCAATGCAAACACTCAAGCAGCTGGAGTGGCCACCCTGACGGAATGTGATTTCTATGTCGATGGCGCCCATTCATCCAGCTATCAGCACACCCCGACGGCAAGCACAGAGTTAGACTACAATGTCCTTGCCTTCTCCGCTACGGATCTGGTGAATTCTGGCCATACGATCAGCATCGTTACCGCAAACAAGAGTTACAGCACGTTTCTAAATTTCGACTATGCTACATACACGTATGTTGGGACGCGAGCTTCGCAGGCTTAGGCTGATTATTCTTACGCAGAACTGATTCTGAGGCCACAATTCCCTCATCCTCACCACCCATACATCCATCCTTACCAACGGGTTTATCGACGCTATCCACATTTTCACCTTCGCCGTTGCCAGATTCACCCCCAGTGCCGAATCCATCACACTCTTCCGATCTTTTGCCTGAAAACACTTCCAAGAAGATCCCATCTATTGGGGTGATCATCGGTGGGGTAGTTGGTGGCATGGTGGCCCTCGGAATACTCGCAGCTCTTATTTTCTGGTATCTTAATAATAATTCTCCCCAAGGCGATCTGTTTCGCAGCGGAATGTGGAGCCGTGCTCCTACACTTGGGGTCGAGGGCTCATTTCGATTATTTGGAAGGCGGCGTACTGACCCAATGAGCCGCAATCATTCACGGCAACCGGCGTCGGAAAATCGGACAAATAGGCCCAGCTCCATTGGATCTATCCTCGATAATACTTCCCTTGAAGCTCGAGGGTCATTGACCGATTCCTACTTAGGAGATTTAGAAGATAGGAAGTCTCCACACATTTGGAAGCCATTTGTACCTATGCCTACAACGGATCCTGCCACTATCCCGCGCGCACCAGCGCGCATTTTATCCCAACGAAAGCTGGATCGCTTGATAAAAGAAGCGCAGCGGGAAATGCGGGAACTCAAATCTGAAGTGGGGCACCGGGTGCCGGCGACATTTACAGCTCAGCCGCACAATGACGCAGAGGTTCTGAATGCGTTGACGGACCAAATACAAATGATGAGGCGACAGATTGAAATGCTGCAGACCCAGCGATCCTTCAGAGCACGCACACCATCTGATGCCCCGCCTGGCTACACCTACGACGACTGACATAGTAGTTTCTCGAGCGTCCGTCCCCCCACATTTTTACGGACATCGATTCCCGAGTTAATCGTTACTGTTGGACCTGACAATTGTAATACCGCACTCCTTGCTCTCATCCAGCTCAGACCGCAAGTCCATACCTGCGAACACCGTATCATTCATTTGTAAACTCATTCACTAGCGCAGTTATTACTAGTAATTGACATACCCGGTTGACTGCAGATATTAAGGGAAGTCCGGTCGTGTCAGTATCATCGAAGCTCCCCGGATCTTTAAGCTCCCAGCGAGTTTTACGCTGTTTTACAGGTGCTTGTATGGAGTTGTATAAGCATCCTAGACCTTATGCTCTAGATCCTCGTCGAAGGATGGGCGAATACAAATGAATCTGGCTCGGGCCTGGCTCGCTAAAAATGGCGAGATTGCCCCACGACACGTTCAGTGGGGCCTTGAGCTTGAGCTAAGACAGTATTGCTAACGTGCCACACACGAGAAACACAGAACTGGCGAGAGACAATATACGATAAAGAACGGGATCGCGGATTGTATTTGTGAGCATACCCAACTGATGGTCTGAATTTACAGCTCTCATTTCGTGCTGTGGTAGACTCAGGGGGGCTAAACTAATAAGAGGGCAACGGTGCTACTGTATCCAAGTGAGCGCGTCCGGACGTTAAATTACCAAGGCGTGCCCGGAGTTGAGCAATCCGGTTATTACGCTGGGTGATATCACCTCCCTCTGCGCGCATTTGCTTGAGCTCTGCGATCACTACTTCAATATTCCGAATTTGGTCCTGGATTCTCTGTTGTCTTTTGGGAGTCGGCTGGGTGTCAGCCACGGATGGTGGGCGAGGCGACCTGAAACGATGTTGGATATTTTGGTCGGCCCAGGAGATGTGGTGGCATTAGCGGCTTGAAAATTTTGCGAGGTATCTGCTGAGCGAAAGAGGCGCCAATCTAGATCGGGGTTGGTAGAGGGCCGTGTGCTTGCGGGCGGGCTCCATCATCCCTTCTGCGCCGGCGCATACACAAGCAAGTAGGAAGAGCACTCGTAACCCAGGCTGCGCCATTCTTTTTACGCCGGCGCAGATACAAACAAGTGAGAATAATGATCAGGAACACAGCGAGCACTCCGATCACCGATCCAATAATAGGTCTAGCCAGTGGGGAGATTCGGGTGGATGGCGGGGAAGAGGAACATGAAGGGGGTGGATTAGCTTCAGAGCGATATGTCAGAAAATCTAGGATGAAAGGGATTTCGTTGGACTGAGTGATGTTGATAGTGAGTGTGTGGTTGCCCTCGGCCAATGATGCGCGTGAAAAGTAAGGGAAATTTGGCCTCCGGCGAACCCCCGCTTTAAACTCTAGCGTGTCGGGGCCCACCGCATAAGTCAGAGGTGTTGACTGGCTGTCCAAATCGAATATAATAGAGAGGTTTCCAAAAACAGAGAAATCGAATATCCCAAAAACACCAATGGAGGTTCCTGTCATTATCATGAAATCGTTGGATGGTTGAAGGTCGGATGGAGGGTCACCTGAAAACTCGAACGCCAAGGCATCACCCTCCATCAGGCTCCGATGCGTACCGTTGTGGAACGGAAATCCCTCAGGATTGATTGTAGATGGATCCGAGTTGAATAGCGTTTTATCGTAGCCCCAACTTCCGATGTAATGAATGGAGGGGTCATCATCATCAACAATAATCGTCTGGCCGCTTAAAGGCGTGTCGGGACCAGCAGTAACCACAATAAAATCGACAGAGACATCCGCAAGATTGGTTAGACTAATCGTATGGTTTCCTTCCGACAGCTGGGGAGACTGATACCACTGAAGATACGTCTGGGAGGTTGGATTTGGGAAGGAGGAATTGTATGATGATCCACCATCGATGGACACTGTGGCATTCCGCAATCCTATTCGTGGTGTATTCCCATAGAAAGCGACGGCGGTCCTGAAAACGACAACGCTTGGTAATTTGTGATTGAGGGATCAAGATAGCCTCCCTTACCATGAAAACGAAGTCGAGAGACCATACAGGATTCCAGATGAGCCATTAAACCCGTTGCAGGAGTGGGCCACATCGAACTCCCTCCATACCATCTGGAAGAGGATGGTCCCTATCCACTCACGACCACTATAGATCACTGTGTCACTTTCGTTGTCCACGACGATCAAGAGTTCTTGGGACATAGACTACTAACTCCGGTCTGGGGCTCCCAAACACAATGAGGGTATCGATGTACACCCGTTGTCATAAGTTTTTAAAACCCCAGCGAGAGGTTTGAAGTCTGCATGGCGCTGGCGGGCTGTAGTTCAGGTGGTGGGATTTGATCGAATGGCCTAGCCCCAAGCCGCACACG
>JADNYI010000571.1:0-20940 GCA_015501065.1 Infundibulicybe gibba | reverse complement strand
GATTCTACGGCGCGGCTGACGGCCGTTTTTCGTTCCTCGTGCGTGTCGCGGTAACCGTGTTCTCTCGGGAGGACGGGAGGATTGACGACGGGGATTCTAGGCTCGCATGTCCGGATCAGGAACGTAGCTGCGTCCAGGAGCGTTTCTTCCAAGTACCTCCATCTCCTGATCGTGCTTTCGTGGAGAGCGTACCTCGACCCGGTCTTGACGACCTGCTCGTCTCTGAAGGCAAGGCGGCTAAAAAAAAAACCTTCGTAGACTCCGAGGCGGGGGTAGAATGCTACGTAGGGGTCTGCATTCGATAGGATCCTAACCTCCGCGTAGGCCTGGAGGGGGCGGGGGACGGTGATGTCTGCTGGTTCAACGGAGGCGGGCAAAATGTTGGTGCCGACCGCGACGATGATCTGCTTGCCCACCCAAAAAGCGCGTTTGGACATGGCTTTTGTCTTCTTGGAGAGTTTGTACATTTTCGCGTCGGCCATCCTCGCTTTCACGATTGCTGTAGAAATAATTAGATTGTAAATTCCTACTCAAACGAATATGACTTACGGCGCTGACAGTTTATGGACGATGCGGCTTAATGTCTGACGATGAAAGGACAGCGGGCTAGAAGGCTTTCAGCCGACGAGCAGAGGTTTTCCATATAATAACTTACGACTAGAGAATCGGACTGGTAAAATGGCGACGGAGCGGGCTAGGCAGGGAAAGGACGCGTCCAGCAAGGGTCCCGGTCTTGAAGGCTTGATGTTCCAGGCTTTTCACTTAAGCACCGACGTTAAACGCTCGGTGAAAAGGTCAAACGAATTCGAAACACCAGCGTTAAACGCCCGGTGAACGACACAGTCTTGAAAAGTGTCTTGAAGATGTCTTGAAGCGTTTGGTCTTGAGGCGGATGGAAGCAAAAGGGACGCGGGTAGGGCCGGGTTAGCTGAGAGGGTCGCGAACGGCGCAAAAAAAGACTTGTCGCGTTTGAACAGAATCTAAAGGTCCAGCCAAACAACTGGAAGGGTTAGCCAAACGCAACCACGTGACTGCTGACGCCCATTTCCTGTTCAACTCCGAATATGGTGGACACCATCAGTTCCTCTCGCATCACCCTCGTTTCTTTCTCCTCTCAAGCGACGCCTCTATAGCTCAATTCATCCCGCGTTTAACGGGGATGCTTTTGGTGCTCATTCGTCACCTACGCCTTCTCAATCCGGATCCCGCCTCTCAATTCATCCCGCGTTTAACGGGGATGCTTTTGATGTCCATCTGTCGGACCACTAAACGTCTACTATCACCCAACCCGTTCCAGATTCAAAGAGGCCCGTCAATCCGGACACTCACACACGGTCAGCCGCTTTCATTGTTGTTCTTGAGTCCAGGCTGTCGCAACCATCAACCACCCAGGACGGAGGTGAAGTGTTTCCGGATTCAGGGAGTCCCACCAATCCAGAAGCCGGGATAGTGGTAAGTCATTTCACCATCATTTGACAATTGTTTCGGCGTTCATGTCTACAGGATCTCAGGCCCTCTATTCCATTCAAACACATCTTGTCTACATCCCGGTGCTTCCCCTGTGACCCAATATGATCTATCAAGCTAATACCTTCCAGATTCGCGGAACTCTGTGAATCCGCATGCTTGGGCAATGGTCAGCCATTTCATCATCACTTGAAGTGAGTTATTGCTCTACTGATCTTATACAGGTACTCTCAATTACCTTCCGGATTCATGGAACTTTGTGAATCCGGACGCTTGGAGAATGGTTAGTCATTTCATCATTGCTTAGGGTGACTTGTTGCTCAATCGACTACCTCTTATACAGCTACTCTCAATTACCTTCCGGATTCGCAGGACTCCGTGAATCCGGACACTTGGGCAACAAGTCAGTCATTTCATCATTGCTTGACTTGACTTGTTGCTCGACTGATTATCTCTCTACTCTTAATTACCTTTGTGAATCTAGACGCTTGGACAACAGTTAGCCATTTCACCCACTCACATATACTGTTGCTCAATCACCTTCCAGATCCAGGGAGTTGCGTGAATCCGGAACGATGGTGGGACTCACCACACGCACACTACGTTTCCAGACTCACATAGTCCCTTGAATGCGCAAAACAAAAGTAGGATTTCTATTTTTTTTTATTTTTTTTTTAGTGGAGCTGTGTATATTGCGACAACCAATAAAATTGGCCTCTAGATATAGCTTGAGTAGTGGGGGTTCGCACCCCTAATTAAGTCCACAACGGGGAAATGCTTTACGCACGCCCAATCGGCAGTGTGGGACTCGGAGGGGCTGTATCACCTGTTGCGTCCCGGTAAGCCCTCCTCCATACCCACTAAAACCCGTGGTTGTATTTGACTCAGTCGTCAGGTAGCTGCTGTTCATTCAGCAGTGTTTTCTTCCATGTGTTATGCATGAGGCGATTTGAGGTCGCTTTAGATCCGTATCTTCGAGCGTCCGCCATTAGACAGTCTAGTCTTAAGCGTTGGTTTATGGCGTGTTTCCATTTGTTACTTAGTTCTCTTTGTGTATGGAGCTTGGTTCGGTCCTCTTCCCTTGTTATTCTCCATTCGCACCTGGTCTTCCAAATCAGGTGAGTCGTCTCAGACATCAGAATAGTGTATAGGCGGTTGGCGCTCTGATCTCGCTTATCGTCGTTTTTGAAGTCTGCAAGGCCGCAACCCAGCTGTAGTCCGAACTTCGGTACAGGCCACTCGTGGCCTTTCTTTTCCCATAATTTCCTGGTGAGTGTCCATAGCGTTTCCTGACCAGATGCTTGACATTCTGTCAGGATATGTTCCATGGATTCTTCAACGTTACATATAGGGCATGTAGCTCTTGGTTCATAGCCGGGAATATTTTCCCAGTAACTCCCGCATTTATAAGCGTTGTGTGTCGCCTTCCAGATGTAGGCCCTTATGTTTTTCGATATTTCTTTCTTTCTCTGGGAACGCCAGATTCTCCCATTTGTTGGTAGGTTTCCATATGCATCTTTGATAGCATATCTTATCTTATCCGGGTTTACGATTGTGCCTCCACGCTGTCTTACTTCCCGTTTTGGTGTCTCGTTGATCCCTTTGTACAGGAACGCTTGGGTCATGGACGCCAGCTTGGCACCTGTTATATTCCATTCGTTGGGTATTGTGAGGTTTAGTTGGTCTTCTACACCTTTCACAGCTCCTTTTGCGGCTTCTGCATCGGCTCCATCATTCCCTATTTCCCCACTATGTCCTTTGACTTTGTAGAATGATGTTTCGCCCTTGCGACTACGCAGTGCACTTACAGTTGCTTTTAATAACCCTCGGTTCGCAATTCCGATCCAGCCGTGGTCTTCTCACTTTTGGAGATTCTTTGTCAGTCCTTCCAGTATTAATTGAGTCCATTTTTATCAGTATGTCAGCGTCTGTTTGTTCGTTCTGGATGGCTAGGAGGATTGCCGCAGCTTCGCCCGTGTTGTTTGACTGCTCTACCGTTCTGGGGAGCTTGTACGCCTGGTTTCGGGCATCTCCCGGTGCGTACCATATACCGCCGCCTGCCCTAGCGTCCTCATCTCCGTTATTTATACATGATCCATCAGTGTAGATCGTATTCGTATGGGATCCTTGCCCTGGTTCATTGTCCTGGTGTGTTGCTGGGTGTGTACTCCATACTATGGGGTCCGTGAATACCCGGAAACCTTCTTTGAGGTTGCCCCTTGTGGTGACGTCTTTCTCGAAGCGGACTTGGTTTGTGGTCGGTTGATTTGGGGTTATATTTATTTCTTCGGCAGGGTTTAGGAAGGGGTTCCATTTTGGGGGGAGGTTACCCAGTGTGGATGCGGCTTTCCGGCGACACTTCACTGGGTTCTCGCACCCATTTTCGTACATGCGCAGTTCCTCCTCGTTTTGTGGTTTGTTGGCATTGTCTTCTGGGTGAACCTTACCATGTCCTCCACGGTGCGTATTCCATGGTTCCTTGCATTTGGCCCAGCTATCATTGTTTTGCGTTCGTCCACTCCTCGTTTCACCGAGGTGGTGCCACACCGGCATTTGGCCCTTGAGTTCTCGGCTCAGGGAGATCGGTGTAAAGGCTACTTTGTGTTTTTTTGCAGCTTTTACCATCCTCACTAGTGAATTAGGAAGTTTTGTGTAGCCACTTCGTGTGGTCGCCGACCAGTTTTGTAGGAACATGTTTACTGTGGAGGTCTTGTCGCTAACTCTGAATGAATCCGGTATATTGTCACCCAGTAACTTGTCTGCGACTTTTGGCCACCTCCCCCGTTTGCTATCTAGTTGGAGGTATGTTTTTGCTTTCATTAGTTCTATTGCTTCATTGCGGTTTTTGATGTTTAGGAGTCTCCTTCCACCTTTCCTGGTTTCGTCATATAGGATGTCCATACTCACGGCAGGTGTATTATCTTGCCACATGAAGTTCCTTATTGTTTTGGTTAATCTTATCTCTATTCCAGGTGGCATGCCCTGTACCCTCGTGAGGTACTGCGTTCGATCTCCTACCTCCATACCTACGATGAGGCGTCGTCCCTCTATTGTTGGGCGGCTTTTATTCCACTGCTTGAGTACTGAGGGGGTCACCCTGCCTGACTCCTCGAATCACGTTGTATGGTAAGCTTATCTCACTGTTTATTATTATGACTGTTTCGGCATATTTATATAGCGCCTTTATCGTGTCTATGAAGTGGTTTGGGAAGTGGAATTTCTCCAGGGTTTTCCAAATGAAATCGTAATTTATTTTATCGTAAGCTTTCTCCTGGTCCAGGCATATTATTGCTCCGTTCATATTATTGCTCCGTTCTCCTCGTCAGCCTCGCATTTGCTGATCATTAGGTTAACGAGTTCTGTCTGGTCTTCGATTTTACGGTCTTTCATGAAGCCTGCTTGGTCCATGTGGATGAGGTCTGGTACCACCTTAGTGAGCCTCATAGTGAGTGCTCTCGTCAGGATTTTGTAGTCTGTGTTGAGGACCGTTATGGGTCTATAGTTACTGATCTCTGTCCTGTCTTTCTTTTTGTACAGTGGGCACATCCACCCTTTTGCGAAGCCCGATTCTGGCATTACCCCGTGTCTTTCTATGTCGTTGAATACCGCGGTGAGTGTCCCGACAATGTCGAAGCTCTTGTTAGGGTTTGGGTCTTTCTTTGCATCGTTTTCATATTTATCCATCAGCGTCCTCCACATCTCGTGTGGTATTCCGTCTATACCTGCGGCCTTGCCATTCGGTAGGTCTTTTATTGCCTTTGCCACTTCATGTTTTTTCATGAGCTCAGCTAGTTCCCTTCGATTCTCGTGGGATAATGTCGGCGTTATATGTGCTAGGACCGCGTCTATCTTATCATTCCGGTCGTTTATATTCTGGCTAACGCCTTCCTTTTGTAGATTTTCATGATAATCTCTTGCAATCTCAGCCATTTTCCTGGATCGCTTTTCGTAGCAGGGTGGACACTGGATCCTGATTCGGTTTCTCCAGGGCCCTTATTGTATCTCTGGATTTAGGTTCGCGGTTCGTTTTAATCCAGTATTTCCCTATTGTCTCAGTCTCTATTCGGCTTCTAACTGCTATCTTTTCTCTGGTTTTAAGGTGTTGCACATTCACAAGTTGTCTGATACGCTCCTCGATAAGGGAGCATTCATCTGCTTTGTCTCTGTCCCGATTACCTCATCATTTAATGTATTTGCCAGGTCTTGTTCTAGCTTTTCGATGCTCTTCTTTATCTTGGGGACTGTGGTGCGCGCATGATTCCTCGTGATTTTAATTACATCGTTCTTAAATTTGTCAAAGAGCATCTGCGCATTTCTTTCATTGGTACGGTTATGTCTCGTCCTTTCTATGTTTTCGTTCAATGCTATGCCCAGGTTTTTTATAGTGTCCATGATTTTCCGGTCTTTCAATATGAAGAGGGGGATTGTCCATCGTCCTTTCCCTACATATGGAGCTTCTGGGTCTAGTACTTTAACCGAGATCATGCGATGGTCAGTGTTCAGGGGAGCAGACTGGATCTTCCAGTCGCAGCTTACATCCAATATGGCATTGGATACATAGATCCGGTCTATTCTGGATTGTATTCCAGTGTTTAGTTGGCAGTAGGTGTATCCCAGTGTGTGTGGGTTTTCTCGTCTCCAACCATCCATCAGATCGAGGGATGACTTAAGGTTTTGTAGGGCGTCGGTTTGGTCCGCCTGGTCGGGGTGGGGAGGGAGCCTGTCGAGGCTTTCTTCGACTATATTGAAGTCGCCCAGCATCAGGTCTGGTTTATCGTAACCTTCGTTCGTCCACTTCTCATTTATTTCATGCCAGAAGTTAGCATTATCCCGAGGGTTATTTGGCGCGTATATGGCCAGGATGTGCAGTTGGTTGTTCTCTTTCCAGGGGATTGATACCAGGATAGCCCGGCCTTGGACTATTATATTTACGGTGGCCTCTTTCCATTTAGTGGTCTGTTTATTTGATATTATAGCAACACCTTTAGAGTTCACGTTGTGGATGTCGCTGCTGTTGATAATGTGGATGCAGCGTTCAAGGTGTTCGTGTAGGTCTGCTACTTTTTGAGTTGAGAGATGTGTCTCCTGGACTGACAGTATATCAATCTTCTGATTCACGCAGGATTTGATTGACATGCTGCCACTTCTCTTGCGTTGCGATTGATCCTCCGCCTTTAATGTTGAGGGAGGTGATCTTGAGTGTGTTTGTGGTTACTTTAGAGCGGTTTCGCTCTACCCGCCTCCTTGTTGGGGGGTTGGTTCACATGCGGACTGGTGGTTGTCCAGGCATTGGCGCTGTGGTGGGGCGCATTGGTTCGCGGTTTGCGTTATGGGGCCCGTTTTGGGGGGCAGGGGACGTCTCCCTTTGGGAGAGTCCAGGGTGCGTTCCTGGCTCGTCATTAGACATGTGTGTCTGATTACCATTTACACTGGTATTATAGTCTTCACCAATGGCGGGGTGGTCGTCATTACGCACAGAAACGGTGTTACTTGTAGGTGCCGATTCGGCGTTCGCTACTAGTGTTTCCCGTTGTGGTTCCGCCTGCCTCGTGCCTATTGGTGGTTGGGGGGGCCCATCGCCGTTCTCCCTAGGTTCGTCATTGGAAGGGTTGGTGACGGCTGGTCCAGTCCCTCCTCTGATCCTAGGGAGTCCTGTACCGTACCTGTTTTCTGTGTCCTGGGTTAGTGTGTTTGGGTGGTTAGTAAAGTTTGCAGTTGGATATACGAGCTTGACCTTCAACCAGTAGTTAAGTCGGACGCCAATTGTGGCCGGGCGTCGGCGGGTGGACCCGTCAAGGGATTCGCCATTCTTTCCGTGTATGGGCAGTTAGATTGGTTTCACCGCTGACTTCAGCTTCTCAGCACGGTCGGTCCAGGGCTAAATAGCCCTCCGTTTGTTTGTTTTTCGGGAGTGTTTGGGCTCCCTTCAGACGCCGGCTTTCCTGTCCCGCGTACGGTCAGTATATTTGGGCCTTTGTCTGTCCGCCGCCCCCAATTAGATTCCTTTCACGGCGGGTGTTATATTTGGATACCCTCTCCATACCGAGGGTGTTGATCTGATGCAGGGGTAACCAGGTCAGTTTATCTTATCAGGGATCAAGTGTGTGGCACTGTTCATTACACTCCGTTGGGAGCTGGAGCCTTGTGTTCTTCGACTCCTCCTCCCTGCGTGTTTCGTTGGTTTTATACCAGGCATCTCACATTCATTTTTATGAGCGCGGGGTCAGTTTGATATAGGTTCGTTCTATTGGTAGGTACCAGGCGTGTACCTATTGAGTACTTTAGATACCACGGCCCCTTGCCCGACCGCTTTCGCCGCCACGGTTTGTCCATCCTCCTCTGCCTCTTCCCCCCCTGCCTCGGCCGCGGGTATTTGAGGTGTTTGAGGTTTGAGCCGCTTCGACGTCATGTGTCGCTAGGGCTTGGTTATTGTTCCAGCCCGGGATCTTGAGGTATTGGCATAGGCCAGCGGGGTGGTCTCGTGCTTTGCAGCAGGTGCAGTGGAAAGGAGTTTGAGGTTTACCTGTGCCGAAGATGCAGGTGTAATTGAGGTTATGGAGTATTGAGATCCATGTCTCGAGGGCGTTAGTGTTTAGGGTGGGGGGATGTATGTAGACATTGAAGACCGTGGACGTCGTTCTTCTTTGTATGATGGAGAGGTTTGTGACCATTACTGAGTCTGCCACGTAGCCTAGGAGGTCGACGAAGTCATAGTCTTTCAAGATATTGTCCCGATTTACGGCAATGAAGTTTAGAATTTCGGGGGTTTGCAGGATCTTTTTCCGGACCGTTTGCCTGACAATGTTGTTGTTTTCTTCAGTTGCGGCAAGTGGGAAGTTCTCGAGTGACATGAAAAGTAGGATTTCTAAATATCTGACTAAAACCCTACCCTTAGGCTCGTGACCATCCCTTCAAACGATTCTACGATCCTACGGATGTGCACGAACGTGCTTCGTCCCGAACTGCTTGAAACCTCTTAGAGGGGACAGTCACAGGCCTACCCTACCCTAAGCTGAACCTATTTACAAAAGGCATATAGATAATAAATAATAATAATAATAATAGTAATAGTAATTAATAGACAGTGTGGAGTAATCAGACTGGGTGGGTGATGCGCCATTTGCTCAGGGTGTCGTGGCATGATGGTATCTGGGTGAAGTCTAATTGGCGTTTTGATCGTCACTTGTGATCGGCGGGCCGGACATGGTCTGTAGCTGTCGGGATGCATTGTACGAAGTGCGGGTGAAATGACGGGGTTGTGGAGAATAGTGGAGGAATAGTGAAGTGGTGAAAGACGGCCATCGGTCGCTGAAGAGCAGCGGAATAGCTGATATAAATGCTCTGGTGGACTATAAGAGAAGCCGTTAATTAAATGAGCTGTGAAGCTAATGACAAACCGTTAATATGTATGCAGCCGCTGGTGCGGCTCATCATCTCCTCTCCAGTTAGATATTGACTGTCCTGGTCAATCCATCCTGTGGCATTCTCGTGGCGTACTAGTAATAATACGAAGTCCCCGATCAATCATGTCGTAAGGTCCCGTGCCAATCTTCTTCTTGAACCACCATGTCCGACGCCGTGTCCCGAGCCAAAAGCGACCTGAAGCACCTTTTCACGCAATACCCCAAACCTGATGCCAATCCATCCGAGCTTCACGAGTGGGCCTCCGTTTCTTGACCGAATTGGTAAGTGTTGCGGCGCTCCTGACTGGGGGATGGCTGACGAGAAAAATTTTCAGGCTGCCTATGACTCGGCGCTAAACGGCGCCCTGCGTGATGACGAAGTCATAGGGTGGATGATGGAAATTCGGCCTCGGATGGTCGACGCATTCGGGCCCAATTGGCAAGCGGCGGTTCAAGCTGCTCCAACTGCGGGCACCACCGATACTCCTGCGGTACCGGAGCCAGCAGCTGAGACGAGTGGAAGCACCCAGCGAGTAACGCGGGCGACATCAGCGAAGAGCAAGGGAAAAGAGCGCGCCACTACTGCGCCAGTACGGTATGGGGGCGCTATCGCCACCTAGGCTGCAGCAATGAAGGAGCCATCGGCCTCCGCCCGTCCCAGGGCGAGACCTGCGAACCCAATACGACGCAGCAACCGTGCCCGGGCCATGGTGCCGAACCCAGGTCCCAAGGTAAGGTGCCCAGATGGCGCGCCAGCCCATACTAAACAGCGACAGTGTGACACCTGTGCCAAGCCGGAGGACTGCGAATGGGACCCCCAGCACGGTCGGTGCGACAGGTGCTTCGACGCCAGGCGAGCGTGCCTCTTCAACAACGTGAACAGACGCGAGGCGTGGGTAACGGGGCAAGCGGGTACCCAAGCGGACCAGGACACGACGCCGGCCCAACCAACCGGGATCACGACCGCGGCTGAGAGCGTCGCTGCACCAGTACTGCCAAGCAATGCAGCACCTGCTGAGAGCGATAATGAGGGCTTGGAGGAAGTGGGCGCGAACCAGGATGAGCATAGAGCAGGCGCTGGGAGAGGGAGCCAGAGGAAGAGCGAGGATGAGGAGACGGAGATGGAGATGGACGACAGTGTGTCTGTCAAACTCAAGCCGCCAATAGCCACGGACCGTGCCAGGTATGCTAAGCAAGCATGCCGGGACCAGGCCCTCGGGGACAAACGGGTAATAAAGACTCCGACACCTACGCCCAGCCAGAGCGACGACGAGAACAGCGACGGGGGGGAAGGAAAAGGAAAAGGCAGGAAGGGAGGGGAGAGTGAGCGCGTGGCAAGGCCGGAGGCCTTAGTGGAGGACGCGGGGGGCACTGCAAATGAGACTCACGGCCCTTGCATGGAGTTGCTTCCTCGGGTCGGAGCCCGGGGGGACGCAGGGAAACACCGTGTCGTGGAGAGGAAAATCCCCAGCCGATGCCAGTCGCTGGACCGTCGAGGTTTCCTGGAGCACTGGGGCACGCGAGGACCGACTCCAGGGCGGGATGCTCGCGAGACGACATCGACCACAACCGCCAAGTCGTCCAACAGCAAATCGCCGAGTACAGAGCCTACATCCGGGTGTTAACAACGACGTTGGCAATAACGGAGCAATATGCACGGGCTCTCGAAGCCGAAGCTGACAAGACTAGGGAATCAGAGGACAGCAAGTAGAGCTGGGAGGAACAGGAAAGGAGGAAAGAGGAAAAATGTATCATACATCTCTTATGCACATAGTATCTTGTGCTTGTCTTTTCTTGAAGTCGAAATAAAGTGTCTATGAAGATGATGGGACTTTGAGGACTAAGGGAACGGTACGGTAAATGGAGAAACACGTAGGGGAAAAGTCAGAAGGAAAAACGAGGAAAGGCTCAGTACATCATCATACCCTGAAAACCGCTGGGGTCTTGCGCGCTCGCTTGTACGCAGTTGACGCGACTTTAAACTATAGAAAAAGAAGAGAGATTAAACGGTATTGTTCGGTAATTAAGATGTAGGAGAACGTAGGGCTCTCCACTGGCACCATATATATACGGTTTACGGCTGCCGTAATACGGGCACCGTAACCATGCCGTCGGGGCACCTGGGGACTTGGTTGGCGGGACAGTATACGGGCCACAAGCCATATATGGACGGCCGTTGATACGCTCAGATGAAGTCTGAATGCCTATGGCACAACACACAACGCTGATGCTTCGCGGTTGCGAGTGTGTCCTGTGGTGATAGGAACCACTTAGCTCAAACCCGAAACGAAAGGTGAAGAACTTTCTTATTGATCTGAGGTAGATACTACATGTATTTATACTAAAACTAATGACTACCGGATGAATAATGAACCGATAACTACACCTCTGACACCGATGGAATTGGGCGAAAGGGGCGATCTCCACGCGTATGAATTGAGAGGTGTGCGATGGACAGGGATTGTGTACGGCAGTGCGGCGGTTCAGCGATGCGTGGGAAAGTGAGGTAAACGGCGCGGAGATGCTGGAAACGGCGCGAGAATAGCGGGAATATGTACGGAACAGCGCACTAATAGGGCGGTCAGCCGCAGGATCGGCGTATCATTCCCTCTGGACTGAATTTGCGACTGTCCTCAGTCACTGCGTGTATCTTACAGGGAAAAAACGGCGAAGGGAATGGTGGGTGGGAACAATAAGTGAACAATGACGAAATAGATAGCTGAAAACGAGGATGGAATGGCAGGGGGTTAAATAACGGGAATGTCGTGGCGATTGGCGGAGGAACAGTGATGTTTCTTTATGCAGCGCTGTTGGTACCAGTAATTGACGCGATCTTGCATGCAGGTGCCTGAAAGGCGGCGCGGAATAATTGAACCCGAGGCTAGAATTAAATAGCCTGTATCATTACGACGGAGTTTACCTGCGGCAATGCCATACTGCTCAGCGGACTTGGATTTCCTAAGGTAATGCTCGGATTTTCTACAGAAATGGCATGTCAAAACAGCGAGCGGCGTTTGCTGGAAGTGCAAGCTGTTCGTCGATAGTGAGGGACATGTGGGCGAAATGGCGGGCGAGTCTTGAGGTTGTGGCGCTGATCATGATAACGGAGATACTGAAGGGCAGGGCGGCGTTGGAAGAACAGTGGCGTTGGCGGGAACGACGGGGTCGATGGGGCGTGGCGCTGGGACTATAGCTAAGAGATGCTACGAGACTGACGACTTAGAAGGTACGGGAAGCTAACCGCGAGGGCGCTTCAATAAGGACTGCATGGCCGAAGGAGGCAACTTGAAAATGGCGGGCGCTGGCGGTCCTTGCGGTGCTCTGTGGTACTGGCGGCTTAAACAGCGTCTTCTGGAAGTGTGGTGCTGACTCTACGGGCGTTCTCGTTGATGATTTCCCCAATCCTAATGGCAATCGTCGCTCTGATAGCGGCTGAGGCGGTGTCAATGGTGGTGACGGGGAAATAGCAGGGGTCCATGACGAAACGAGGGCATGAGATGGGCTTGACGGTGCGCGCTGGTGGTCTGTAAAACAGCGGACGCTGACTTCATTAGCTGCTGGAGTAACGGCGCTAAAAGAACGGCGGGCACAGTATGAGCGAATCAGCGGGCAGTCGCGCCGACGAGAAGGCATTGGCGAGCGTCGTTAGAACTATAGAGACCGTTTGGAGCGAACACAAGGCTTCCTGTAATATCTCTGCTAAACTTCAGGGCAAGATCGGCGTTGGAGAAGGCAGCGTTAATGCTAAAGAAGGCGGGGACGCAGGGACGAGTCGATCTATCTTCTCTGCAGGTGCCTAGGTACTAAACTGCAAGACTAGGGCGCCAACCAGCTGATTGAGGAGGCTGGACGTGTTTTCCGGTGTGCGCGGATGAAGCAGCAATTTCTGAGGCATGGTGGGTGCATCCTGAAGGGTCTCAGATCGTGGGTGTGATGCAGGGAACGACGGGGAATCAATGGGAGCCCGGGGTCACTCACTGGGCGTTTTGGACGGGTCTGGTCCTTCTTTAGGGATCGGCGTTAACGGCGGCGTTGTATGGGAGTCATCCAGGAGGCTCGGACGGTCCATAGAAGCTGTCATCGATGCAGGGGCGCAAGACAATGTTGCTGGAGATGGGGGGGACGCTTTGGGCGACTCAGACGACTTTTCCGAGCTCTCCTGATGGCGCTGGCGAGCTGGGCCGTTCTTGGACTGACTAAATTTACTAATAAGTTCTCCTGATTGAATCAACGGCACTGGGGACGAAGCGCACGAGTCTGAGGTGTTGGATCGCGTTCTGGGCGGTTTTAGCAATCCTGGCACATTTTCTGAAGTGCGCTGATTGATCGGAGGATCTGGGGATGTTGGGGAGTACTCTGGCAATTGTCCGAGAACGCCAGTGCGGTCTGGTGCGAAGACGGAACAGGGACACGCTGAGAATCGTCTTGGACGCATGTGCACGTTTCAAATGCGTTTTCCGGGGTATCTGAGCTAAACGGCGGTCCTGGGGGTGATGGGGAAGGGCCCTGCTGTCGTTCTACGAGCGCTGGTACAGCCTGCGGCGAAGACGGATAGGGAATGCGATGGGGGAGGGCCCGGACGCTTTTGGGCGCGTTGGGCGCGCTTTCCGGTACCTGCGGACGAACGGCAGGGCCTAACAATCAGGAGAAAGTACTAGAGCAAACTTCTGACTGTGCTATAGCGACCTGATGCAAAGACGGAATGACTGCGTACTGAGAGAGCTGCTGAACGCTGTTTGATGCAACCAGCCCCAACCTGTTATGTTCTTGAAGGCTGGGAAAGCGGCGACGGAGCTACGGCATGTGAGAAGACTCCTATACAGTGCTTTCAGCTGGTGCTTTCGGCGTTCTGAGATGGAAATGGCACTGATACGACTGGCGGGGACTCCGACTCCCGCCGGGGAGACGACCGGCGATTGGTGTGATTGTGATAGGGCCTCTTCTAATAGCTGCGCTGGTTGCTGTACGATGTTGTGGGATGATGCTGTTGATGAAAACGGCACTAAGTTGCGCTGTTTCGCTGATGGGCTGCTTCGTGATGATCGTAACGGGGGTGACGATGACAAAGGCAATGGGGGTGACGGAGAGTCGAGACGACGGAGACGGCGAGGACGAGGACGACAGTGGTAACGGCGAGGATGGGCACAATAGCTGAGCACCAATGGCGGTGCTATAACAACCACTGCTATTGAGACTAACGGCAGATGACAACGGCGCTAATGATGATGAAGATTAAATAGCAGTGGAGGGTTTCATGTAATGAAATGACACAGGCTAGAGCTGAAACAGCAGCTTGGAACAGCAGGCTCGATGATGCGGGAGATGCAATAGCAGGGGACGGCGATAAATGCATGTGGGACGACGGTGATGGCGAAAACGATGGGACAAGCGGCGGAGTTATTAATAACAATGATGCTGTAGGTAGTAACTCTAGTTATTCTATAGCAGCGCTGTAAACTTCGATGAATGGGATTTTGCCTTTTGCAACGTGCTGATCCTACCCCATGCATACCGCGGCGCCTCTCCCGCCCCGTCACCGCGCCTTCGTCCCATTATAGGGAGGCCGAATCTTTGCACAGACGCATACGTACCCGCCGCATCTCCGCCCTTAGCACACTCGTTTTTAGTAGGTCTATTAATGTACTTTACATGCCGCTGAAAATAAATTTAGCTTTTCGCATAAAACATATCAACATACTCCTTATATAAAACACACCATCCATGCGAACACGAAACTTATTTTTCACCTGCATAAAATCAAGACCCATAGTTGAAGTGGTCCCCTGGCAAAAGCGGCCCTCACGCGCATTCCATGAAAACATACCAAAAAGACATACCACTGGCAAGCTTGTTGGGCTCACCGCGGACCCAGGCGTACATGTGTCGGCGTTTTGGGCAGATGTAACAATCCAAGTCCATGAGAATGTCCTCTGGTTTCACACATCGGCGAGTGGCCTTGCGCCTGTCGATGTGTCTGGAACGCGCACCAGTAATCTCAGTCCTACAGAACTTGAACATTGAAATGAACTCAAACTTTGCGCCTGAGATGCCTGTGGCTACGAATTTTAGTATGTAATGTTGGGCCCACTGGCACCAATATACCAATTTGTTTCAATAATACTACCCTACTCGTATTTACTTACTTTGAGCTAAAGTGCAAGTCCAAACACTATTGATCAATCGTCTGACTTTTACTCATTCTACGTCTTCTGGGCACCTCCACCGCCATCCCACCATACAAAATTTATTAAACCATGTCTAAATATTGATTAGACCATGTCTTACTAGTAATGTATCTTATTCTTTTAGCCATTATTCCATACCCAACAAGCGAATATTCCCCGGTTCGATGCAGATTGCGAATGTCACATAAACAATGTTGAAAAATGTGTTGCTTCGGGTTGGAACTTGGCTCCGGGAGCAGATGACAATACCCTCAGCGCTGAAAAAATTATAACAGGATCTGCAACCCCAGCCATGCGGAAAGCTACCCAAGCCAACGCCCGCCCGCATAAACCCGGCAGGGCTGGCTCCCAGTGGACGCGAATACCGGTAGCCGCTGGTGGTTCGAATTGTTGTGGTTATCTATTTCAAGTTGATGGGGTCTATCGGCGTTCGGCAGGACCGGGTGGGTCAATCCCAGTGAGCCTGATTTTCTGCCAACCATTTGACAGGTTTCGCGGCCACATGTTCAATGGGAGAAAGCCGGCACTGCTATGCTCTGGTTGTATGGGGTTCAGGTGTCAGCTGTACAGGCACAGTCTCGAGGGAGTGAATGCTGTCAGTGCGATGTATTGTCGGTGGGGGTATGTAGAGGCCCGAGCCTGCACCTATACAGCTGAGGCCTGAACCCCATGCAACCCAAGTGTAGCAGTGCATTGCCCATCTCTTGCCCATTGAATACGTGGCCGTAGAGCCTGTCAAATGGTTGGCAGCAAACCAGCCCGCAATGCTCACCAGGGTCTAGAATTGACCCGCCCAGTCCTGCCGAATGTTGATAGATCTGCTCCCGTCAAATAGATGCGACAATTCCAACCACCACCCCCAAGCGGCGGGCACTGGTATTCGCGTTCAATGGGCACCGGCCCTGCCTGGTTTATGTGGGTAGTGGCTTGGGCAGCTTCCCACGTGGCTGGGGTTGCAGATCCTGTTATATTTTTTTCAGTGCCGCGAGGACTAACCTGGGTCCATTGTCAGATATACCATGGGTGCGTATAAAACACTCGGTTTCAACGCTGTGCACGTGACACTCGCGATCCATGTCGAACCGGGTTTGGGGGATGGAATAATGGCTAAAAAGAATAGGATACATTACTAAGACATGGTACAATTAGCATTTAGACGTGGTTTAATAAATTGTGTATGGTGGAATGGTGATGGGGGTGCCCGGAAGACGTAGAATGAATCAAAGTCAGACAATTGATCAACATTTCAAGTTGGGCCAAAGTGCAAGTTCACGGCCCACCGACATGTCCACCCCGGAGCTCCAGTCGTTCGTACGCTACGCCTTGGGATTCTTCAAGGACTCCGGCCGACTCTGGCGGAAGGATATTAACGGCGCCCATCAACTCGTCATCCTGCCTCCCCGCCGTTTCGCTATTATGCAGGGTACAAAGGTTTTTATGCCACCCGGGCGTTACTCACCCAGCGATTTTGGTGGCCCCAGATTAGCGCTGACATCGCCTGGTTCGTTAAAACCTGTCACCTCTGCCAAGAGCGTCAAATCCGCCAAGTTCTCATACCGTTCACCGTTCAATGCAACGCCAGCACCGCTATTCGCCAAAGTTCACATCGACTCCAGAGTTCATGCACATGCCTCCGTCCTCTGGTTTCAAGTACATTGTTCACGGCCGCTGCGCCCTATCCCACTACCCCGAGTTCCGCATGCTGCGTGTCAAAAACAGCAAGTCCCTTCAACTCCCTTGGTGACTGGATCTTTGAAGACATCCTGTGCGGGTGGGGTGGACTTCAGGAGATTGTTACTGATGACGGCGCCCTGTTCCTTAAAGCTATGGCCTACCTCGCTAAACAGTATCACGCCACCCACATCCGCATTAGCGGTCCCCCACTTCGACGTCTGCCAATTGCTATATAAGGCTGCAGATGGAGACCAGCAGAAGTGGGCTCAGCACGCCCACTCAGTATTTTGGGCTGAGCGCGTTACCATTTGCCGTCACATGGGTTGCTCACCCTACTTCGCTGTTACAGGCATTCACCCGCTGCTCCCCTTTGATATTTCGGAGGCAATATACCTCCAGCCGCCGCCCGACTCCGTCCTGTCCTCCACGGACATAATCGCCCGTTGCGCCATTGCCCTCCAAAAGCGGAGCGCCGCCCTAGAAGCTCTCTCGTTCAAGACCTACGAGGTGCGCATCCGAGCCGCTGTTAAGTTTGAAGAAAACCACGCCCACACGACCCGCGACTACAACTTCCAGCGCGGGGACCTTGTCCTCGTATGCCGCACTCAGATCGAGAAGTCGCTAAACCGCAAGATGCACCGCCGTTATGATGGGCCCTACATCGTTATCTCGCGGAACCGCGGTGGCGCCTACCTCCTCGCCGGCCTCGATGGTGCTACGGTCGACCGACCAACTGCTGTGTTTCGTGTTATCCCTTATTTTGCCCGCGCTCACATTCCTATCCCCAGCGGTTTCACCGACATCACCACTGCCCACCTCCGAGAAATGGAGGAAGCCCACGACAGTGGCGACGACGACGGCGAAGATGTCACTGCCTGAGTCCCCTTCCCTCCTATCTATCGTTTACCGAACACTACCATTTAATCTCTTGTCTTTCTGACCGCGTCACCTCCATACGAGCGAGCGCGCAAGACCCTAGAGGTTTTCAGGCTGTGATGATATACTGAGCCTTTCCTTGTTTGCCGTCCTTATTTTTTCCTACATGCTCCTCTATTCGTCCCTCTGTTCCCTCGTTTCTCAACACTCCCTCATATTTTCATAGACACTCTATTTTTATTTCAAAAAGAAAAGAGACCGGACTCAAGATACTAAAATTATGATACTTTTCCCCTCCCTCTTATCCCCCGATTCCCGCGTTTCATGTCCCGCCCGACTCTACTCGCTGTCCTCTGATTCCTCCGTCCTGTTGGCTTCAGCTTCCAGCTCCCGTGCGTATTGCTCCGTCATTGCCAGCGTCACCGCCAGCACCCGGATGTTCGCCCGGTACCCGGCTATCCGTTGTTGAACGGCCCGGCGGTCCTGGTCGATGTCAGCGCGCGGGCGCCGCCCCCCAGATCCCGGTCTTGCATGCCCCAGCGCCCCAGGAAACCTTGACGGCCCAGCGACGGGCATTGGCTGGGGGATTGCCCTGGCGCTGTTCCCTTGCGACCCCCGGACTCCGGATCGAGGAGGCGACGCCATGCGGGTGTCGCGTGCCGCGTCTGTGATACTGCCCGAGTCCACCGGCGGGGCCCCTGGCCTCGTCTCGCGCCCACCCTCCCTCTCGCTTTGCCTTTCCCCTTCTTCGCCTCCTCGTCGGTGCTTTCGTCGTCGCTCTGGCTAGGTGCGGGCGTGGGCGTCCTTATCACTGCCTCGTCCTCAAGGACCTGGTCCCGGCGTGCCTGTTTGGCGTGCCTGGCAAGGTCCGCGGCTGTTGGTGGCTTCATCTTTACCACCACACGGTCGTCCGAGTCCGTCTCCTCGTCGTCGCTGCTCCTGTGCTCCACCCCTGCCACACCCACTCCGTCTTCGTTTGTCTCCGCATCAGACTCCTCAGGCCCCTCGCCTTCGCCCGCAGCAGGCACTTCCTCGACTGGCGGTGGTGGCGGAGGGTGCTGTCACTCGTCACCGTGACCTCCATTGGCGGGGGCGCTGTCGTGCTCTGACCCGGCTGGGCGCCCCTTTGCGCCTCTATCCACTCCTCGCGCTTGTTCACCTTGCCAAAGAGACAGGCCCGCCTGGCGTCGCAACATTTGCCACAGCGGCCGCGACGGGGGCTCCAGTCGCAATCCGACGCCTCGGCGCAGGTGTCACACTGTCGCCTGTCAGCGCGGGCTAGAGCGCCGTCTGGACACCTTACCTTGGGAGCTGGGACCGGCACCATGACCCGGGCGCGGTTGCTGCGTCGTGCTGCGGTGACAGGCCTTGCCCTGGGACGGGCGGAGGCCGACGGCTGCTTCGTTGGTGTTGGTGGACTGGTTCGCTGACGTTTGGCCAGCCTGAGTGGCGACAGCGCCCCTGCGTACCGTATTGGTGCAGTAGTGGCCCGCTCCTTCCCTTTGCCCTTTGCCGTTGTCGCCCGCGTTACTCTCCCGGCACTGGCACCCTCCTCAGCGACTACCCCCGGCTCCATAGGTGTGTCAGCGGTGCCCGCAGTTGGCGCAACTTGGACTGCCGCTTGCCAGTTGGGCCCGAGCGCGTCGACCATCCGAGGCCGGATTTCGATCATCCACCCCACGACTTCGTTATCGCGTGGAGCGCCGTTTAGCGCCGAGTCATAGGCAGCTGAAATTTTTTTTGCCCGTCAGCTGTTTCCCCTCAGGGTCGCTTGTCATCACCAGCTCGGGCACGAACACGGAGGCCCACTCATGGAGCTCGGACGGTTTGGCGTCTGGCTTGGGGTACTGCGTATAGAGGCCCCTCAAGACAATTTTGGCTCGGGACACGGCGTCGGACATGATGGTTCAAGAAGAAGGTTGGGATGGGGACCTTACGACATTTTGATCGGGAACTTCGCGTTATTACGTCACGAGAACGCCACAGGACGGATTGACCAGGACAGTCAATATCTAAGGCCCTTTTCGGCATGCAGTTAGTAGTGGCTAGGTCAGAGTTAGATTTCCCTTTTTGTATGTAACTTCGTTAGAGCTGTAACCTAACCAAGGGGTGTGTTCGGCGGCACCTCGCCAGGTTAAGATTATCATCACGCCAAATGTAACGCCTTCAAGGCTTATCAATTATCATTGTGTGTGCATGAGCTCCCGTATTGGCGCGGCCGAAAATTGGGGTTTTAAGACCCTTTTTCTTGACCGGAATGGGGTTTTTGACGCCAAATTTTGGCCAGCCCTTCTTGACCTGCATTAGGGTTTTGAGGGCCCAAATTGGGCCATCCAGACAATGAAATATTGTCATTTGTCGAGAAGATTTTTATTATGGATCCAGGTCAAACCCCACCCCTCCCGGCAACAATGCCATGCTCAACAGGCACTTCCGGCCATCGAAATTACAAACTACTTACCATAAATTTTACTTGTCATTATGTTTGTAGGAATTGGATTTGGATTTGAACCTAGGGTAATGTGCACACGCATATGTTTTTTCTGCATGGTTTATGTTACGTACGCGCAATGTAAATTTTGATCAGTCAATTGGGGGCTGAAAACATGACGTATTATCTTCACCAGTCTTATCAAGATTGATTGGGGTATGTTACAATCTGTTACAATCTGTTACTAACTTGGTCACCAAATTAGTGACAGAATCTTACCCAGGGATAACCTGGCCTAACTCTAACCCAGCCAGTACTAACTGCATGCCGAAAAGGGCCTAAGTGGAGAGGAGATGATGAGCTGCACCAGTGGCTGCATACATATTAGCGGTTTGTCATTAGCTTCACAGCTCAGTTGATTAACGGTTTCTCTAAGTCCACCAGAGCCCGTATATCAGCTATTTTGCCATTCTTCAGTGATCAATGGCCACCTTCCGTCACTTCGCCATTCCTCCGCTATGCCCCACAACCCCGCCATTCTACTCGCACCTCATACCAGTTCACTACTCCATATGACACGTCCCAACAGCTCCAGGCCAGGTCTGGGCCCCGCGATCACAATGCCAATCAAAAATGCCAAACTTCCCAGTTTCCATCACACCCTGACACCCGAGCAAATAGTGCATCACCCGCCCAGCCTGATGACTGTTTCAATCATTCAGCACGCTACATCAGGGCCATGACGTCAATCCCCACGCCCCCGTATCATGTGTGTAATATCACAAGGCCGCATTCATGATTAGCAGTGACCATATCAAGGATATCGTTGGTGACATACTGCTTCTCCCAGTACTCTCATTGTCCACAAAATGCCCGAAAATACGTCGCGAGCATGTGCAAATGA
>JADNYI010000570.1:0-20943 GCA_015501065.1 Infundibulicybe gibba | reverse complement strand
GATCGACAATCTCGTGTTTGTTTTAGGTTGTAATCTGTTTTGAACGGATGCCTTGGAGTTTTATTCCCATTTTGCAGCATGTCGAGCACATTTTATTTTATTTCATTCATAACTGGCTCAAATGCTGCTCCCCTGGCTGATGCTATATCAGCGCCTGTGATTGGGATCGCATTCATGCTGATGAATTTCCGGGTCTGGTTGGGCTGGGTGAGGGATGGTCCTGGAAGTGGGCATGTCAAGTTTGACAGTAGCGACCTGTTGCCAAAATGGGGCCATGGAGAGGAAGGGGGCGAGAGCCTCCCCGAGTCCAGGGCTCCAACGCGTAGGATTCGGGATAAGCATTGCCGTTACTAGATACTGTCCTCGCCTGCTGACCCTCAATCGGCACTACTCAAATGAAACATGCTTGCTTGGGTGGTTTCCATGTCGGCTCGCGGGAAGCTCCGTGAGGACAAGTCAAGTTTACTGCCTCGGCAATGGGATTGGTTAGTGAGTGATGAATACCGGGTGCTTATGCCGGTGACAGCTTGCTCGAAAACCTTCGACACTAATTCCTTCTGCGAAGCAGTCTTATTGGTATACCGTAAGACACATCATCTACATGAGTATCACCCAACAGTGCAAGCGACCTAAGTACATGACACCCACCTGCGTGGATATATGAGAGTATTTGTAGCTATCGCTGTTACAGGGGGTAAGATAAGAGGCACGATTGGGTCCAGCTACCTCGCCCGTTCTTATTTAAGTGCCAGCATCCTTGATGTAAGGTCGCCGAATTATAGGTGTTCGATTCTCTATTTCAGTTGTTTTAGTTTCCAATCGAGAAGGGGCGGTGGCCCAACACCGCAACATTTTAGGTATGATTTCTCGTTTAAGCTGGTTATGGCTTGGAAACGTACTGTTATTGATAGATAGAAATCCCGAGGATCACCACCTAGAAGGAAACCCAGTGAGATGGCCGAAGAGAAGCGCGTCTTACGAAAGACCAGAAGCCCTGCAATGAGGGCTGCGCGATTTGGCATCAACCCGCGTCTTGAATGGTCCAATTCTTGTAAATTGTGGAGGATGTGGCGGAGAAAAAATAAGGTACCACTATCTAGAAGCCGCGTTGTTGTATAGTGCTTCATTCGGGTATATGTGCACCCTTACAGTTCACCGCCTAACGTAACTTGCGCTTCAGCAGTATAAAAGCATACCACTTCAAACCCCCGTTAGCAAATTGGAGACGTCACTACAAATTCACCAACCACATGTATTCTTGCACGGGTCTCCTCTCGCTTGTAACCCTCGCTTTGCAACTCAGCGCTGCAAACGCCTATGCCGGGGGCGCCATCGCTAGCGGCTCTCGAGGCTACGAAGCCGGTGTTAGGGCTAGTATTGCCCGGGACACCGAGGGCCATCCAGGAGGACTTTCCGGAGGTAGCAACAGTGGGGTGGGCTGATGTTGGAGAAGTCGAGGCTGATGTTTGAGGAGTCGGAGGTGGAGTTGGGATGGTTCTTGGTGGGGTTGAGGGGGTTCTTGGTGGGGTTGGTGGGGTTGTTGGGGGGACTGTAGGTGGGGTTGGGGAGACTGTTGACGGAGTTAGGGATGATCTAGGGAGCCTTAGGGAGTCTGGGAGGAGGTGCTGGAGCAAGCGACGAGGATTTCACCGAAGGAGGGGCAGAAGGTGGAACCGGAAGGAACGGCGGCGGGAAACATCGCGGGAATGGCGGAGATGATTCAATTGTGAGAGTGGTGGAGCAAGCGCCGGAGGGGCGGAAGGTAGCTCTGCCAGTGGCGGCGGCCCGGGGTTGGGCTTGGTGTTGACGTTGGACTTGTGAGTGCTTCCTGGCACCCCCAATAGTCGTGCCAATAAATTTTCTCACCCACAGTAAGGACATTTCATCTAGCGACCCTAGTACTGTCGCATGATTCCCTCAGGATTTCCGCTAAGATGAATCGTATCTCTGCTGTACGCGCTGGTTCCCAGTTTGCCGTGTAACCCTACCTGATGTATTAGAATTTCGATCCCTGCCTCAAATATATTAGCCCTTAGCCGAGCCACGAGAATGAGAGATGAATGACTTGCAATGATTCGACTAAATAGCATCCATCCGTCGCATCGTCGAAGATTCCACGACATTGAGTTTTCCATCTGATTCGGACACGTTTTTAATATGACACATTTATTGAAAACTGGTGATGGCACCGTTCGTATCCCACGCCAATCCGGTTGAGCGCAATATTCCTAATTTTGCAATAGTATAATTTGTGCTGGAGAGTAGGTAAGGTGTTATCCACCCGGATTGTGGGGCGAAAACACTCGCCCGGTGGTGAATGCAGATCCCATAATCCACTGCTCGTTACTTTCACGAAGACACCCTGAGACTAGCCAGGATGGTATTCAAGGAAACCATGCACGTGGCTCACAGCGCAGAGGCCGATTTTATCAGATACCTTTGATGGTCCGAAACAACCCATAGGCACACCATCTCGCAGTTTAAGTGGCACAGTTTATAAGTGGGAGGACCAAGATTGGTGATTCAGTTCCACGGGAACGGGGCGAAGTCGCCACGACGATGTACAGCGGTTCGAAACAATGATGCTTCGTTGTTGAGGTCTAATCCAGCAGTCAACACTCTAGGACGGTGAGACCCGCCATTTTAGTCTTCTACAATGCCTGGTCGATGAAGCGACTAAGCGGAGGAGCCGAGCAAAGCGACATTCGAGACGCGAGCTCAAACCTGAGGCCTGAAGCTTCAAGTTGTGAATCATGGGAGTGTTTGTCCAATTGCGGCCAAGAATCCGAAGGCAGGAAGAGACCGCGTGTGCCAATTTGAAGTCACAAGTTCGACCTAATTTCGTGAATTGTTCTGATTGAAGGGGTAGTACGTATTAATACAACGTCAGCATACATATATATAAATTTCATGCATTGACAAACGCATCCATTTGAATTCAAACGCCATCCCGATCGAACTCCGTCTGCCAGGATATCAGTCCCATGCGAACATTAATTAGCATGAATGTAATCCCAGTCACTTGTGCAAGAGTGTCGGATGCGATGGAACTAATACTTGAGTCAATCTTCCACGCCATGAAATAGAAGCTTCCCCAGCATCTGTAAACATATTCGTGAGCGTTCCAGAGAATCGAATGTTCAACGCACGTATATAGGATGGCACTCTCAACAGTGATGGCCCTGAATGTCTGGTTATGTCCGTCAGAAACAGACTATGTAAGATAGGATAACCACCATGACTCGGACGTACTGCAAGCCTACGACTACCAAGGCTTTTACCAGCCCTTTCCACCTTCCAAACCACCCACGAAATCATCGCTATCAATAAATTAAATCCTGTCACGGTCGAGTGGCTCACCACATACCATTGCAATAAAGGCTCGTGCTATGGCCAGGTTTAAGAATTGCCCAATGACATAACAAGGAAGGACGCTCACCTTGCGGTACATATGCAAAGCCCAATGATCCACCCCCCAACTGCCTTCGCGAACAGGTCCAACGGCTGGCCTGCCTGCCAGTGGGATCCAAGATATGCGTGGATGAAGCCCACAGCACTCACTAACACGCCACTCAGACGATGCGAAACAGACACTATTTAAGGCGGCGCTTACCGACGAATCCGGTGAATAGAGTGATCGGGGGAATCATCACGTACTTGGTGCGGTTCACCCACGTAACCCATAATCGATAGATCTGGAAGCAAAATTCGGGGTAATTGACGACAGCACAAAAGCCGCAAGGGGACTTACGATGCTTATATCTCCAACCACCAAGAGCACCATGAGAATTGTATATTTCAGGATTGACAATACTTGTGTTGTATCGTTAAAATAGATTCCTGGAGTGGACCCGCCACGGAAGGTTACAAAAGCTTGAAAACTCATACCGACGTTGGCTGCCCAATGCTAGGTGAACGTATATGAGATCAGACATATCGACAAGTTGAGGGCTTACTGTGGTCACTAACACGAACATCAGGGCAGACAACAACAACGTGGGTAAAGAGTAGAGACGACCACCTCTTCCCCCTGACACAGCACCCGGCCGCTTTCTGAGGAAGAAGTAGGTCGATGTGGCGAATAATAAAATGAAGAAACCAAAAAGGAGGGTCTCCAGCAAAAGAGCGAGGATATTCACCACAACAATTGAGGCCATCATGAGCGGGCAATAATTAGAAAACTGGAACAGCAATCACAGGAAACCACTCAGCGTTTATACCCCAAAAATGGTGATGGTGATAATAATGATGACATGGGATATCTATGATACAATCCTGGATGCGAAGAGCGTGATGCTCCAGCCGATCCAACCGGCTTTGGTGATTGATGCCAGTTCCAGGGGGGAACTTGAATAACAATCGGGGGCGAGCACGTATAACGCTTCCCACTCGCAATCCTGAGTAGATCGAAACTTTTTCCAGCAACGTTACTGCGTTCACATAATCGAAAGTGGTCTGCTGAGAAAAATGTACATTTTTGTATCAACTGACGTGATGGCGATGTCCTGTCATTCAACCACATGTACAACTGTAACGATAGAATCAGAATCAGTTGCTGAAAATTTCAAATTCGGATACATGCCAGTGTTAATTACAAACTTCGGATGAACGGTTAGACTGCTGGTTCCGATTCCGAGCCTTGTGACGCTCAGTCACACCTCACGCGCACGTGTGGTCGGCCCAGGTAATCCAGATTCTCCGAACTTGTTAGATCTCCTCGACGGCCTCGGGGTACATAACAGATTACCATCCACCAAATCATGTTTCATTTGCCGCAGCACATAATCTATCAAATAACTCAGCGGTCACCACCATATCAGATTTCGGCCCCAGCACTGGTCATCATTGATCAAGGCCTCGCCGATTCAACAAATCCTACCTCGGAGGTTTATTGCTCCCGACATGTGAGAATCATCACTGATGTTTTTGCTGCCAGGATATGTCTGATGAGATTTCTGCTATAAATAGCGGACATTCACTTGTTGCTGGTAGGATGGTGCGTTATGGTCCAGGGTATGGTTATAAGTAGTCGCCTCGACGAACGGTTGACGCCATTAAGCGGATGTGTCGGCGCTTCGAGAAACTTCCCGCGGCGTTCTATCCGATTACACGATCATCAGCAGCACCAATGTCATCATGTAATGCGCAGCATGAACCTCCGTCTCCAATTTTTATGTCTCAATGTCTGTGTGGACTCCCAATAGCTTCTGCAATCCTAAGCGCGCTTACCAGAGGCTATACAGGTGTACAACCATCGGCCTTTTGTGAAACCCATATCGCTTTATAGGTTACGAACTTGGCTGAGCACAAAGCGCCCTAACGCCCTTTTCTCGGTGGACCAATGCTCTAGGACCTCACGGTGTCTGTCTGTATCTAATAATGGTCCAAATGGAATGTGCCTCGTGTACACTGAACTGTGAGACCGCTCTGCCACTATGAACACCGACATCCAGCTCCTCAACGATAGGCTCAATATGACCAACAATTGGAGCATCAGTTCAGGTGTTCGTTGGTTCGGTGGCACATCCACGTCGCCATGCCACCACCTCCCCGATGCAATACCCGAACTTTGTGCTCGCATGTAAGTGAGAGTCCTCTTGGACACTCACCACATGGCTTGTTTAGGAACCCTAATCGCTTTCGTCGGCAACACGCCACCCGCACAGCAATCTCAGAATGTGACGGTCACCATTGACAGCGGGGCCAGCTACGATGGCCCACACGACGACCCCCCTCCAAACTACTTTCAGTGGTACCAATCGTCTCTGGGAAATATAAAAACCACGCTGGAACATATCGTTGGAATATCACTCGATTTTTGTTGTGATCACCGCAGGCCAAAAAACAGCGTTGGACGCCACCTTCAGGATTGTTGTGACGGCGATAATTCAGAAATTAAATACAGCGGGAGCTGGGCATGGGGTGAGAACCCTTCCATTTCCGCTAAGAATCCAGTGGCATTTCCGTAAAGGTACGCACCAGAGCTCCGCGCCAGGCGATGCAGCCATGTCCACAGATTAGTCTGTTACCGGTACCCAACTGCCAGTGTCAAATTCACAACTTATTTATTAGGGACTTCGATTGCCGTATATAGCATCTTTTTGTAGACACAGACCGGCAGCCATTCGATAACTTACACCCTGAGGAGACCCATGGCGCAGACCAAGGTCAGTTTTATCAAGTATCTTCGATAGTCCTACGGGCGCACCATCTCCCAGACGAATCACTAAGTGGTACAATTTATGGGTGGGACCAAGATCGGTGATTCGGCTCCACGGGGACGGGCCGAAGTCGCCAGGTCCGCAACGATGATGCTTCGTTGTTGAGATCCGAATTTGATCCGAGTCCAGCAATCAGCGCTCAGCCTCAAGATGATGATGAGTAGCACAGGTTTTCGGGGAAATTAGAATAGGGTGCAATAGGTGGACTACAATATTCCAGGGTTTAAACATCGAGGACGGAATCCCGTCCTAATTCAAGTCGAAGCTAAGCAGATATTGATCATGACGTGCAGAGCACCCAGAGTCCAGTTGGAGCGGTGGCGAGACCTGGTAATTTAGTCTTTCACAAGGCCTGACCAGTGAAGCAACCCGAGCGACAGAGTCGAGAAAACTGACATTTGAGACGCCAGCTCAAACCCGAAGCTCCAAGCTGTGAATTTCGAAACCTGTTTGGTAGCTACGGGAGTAATGATTCAACTGCGGGGTCAAGAATTTGAAGGAACTAGGTATGTAGGAAGAAACCGCGCTGAAGTCAAAAGTTTAACCCGATTCCGTGAATTATTTCGGCCAAGGGGTAGTATACTTAATACAATGCCAACATACATATATATTTATTCGGCAAACGCATTCACTCAAATTCAAACGTCATCCCGATCCGTCTGCCAGGATATCAGCCCCATACGAACATTGATTAGCATGAATGTAATCCCAGTCACTTGTGCTAGAGTGTCGGATGCAATGGAGCTGATACTCGAGTCAATTTTCCATGCCATGAAATAGAAGCTTCCCCAGCATCTGTAAATCATATTCATATGCGTTCCGGAGGATTGAATTCAACGCACGTATATAGAATGGCACTCTCGATAGTGATGGCCCTGAATGTCTGGTTATGTCCGTCAGAAATAGGCTAGGACAGTATATCCATGACTTGGACGTACCGCAAGCCTACGGGTACCAAGGCTCTTCCCAGCCCGTTCCACTTTCCACACCACCCATGAAATCATGGCTATCAAAGCATTAAATTCCGCGACAGCTGAGTAGCGACGCACATACCATTGCAGTAAAGGCTCGTACTATATACGGGTTCAAGAATTGCCCAATGACATAACAAGGAAGGACGCTCACCTTGCGGTACATATGCAAAGCCCAATGATCCACCCCCCAACCGCCTTCGCGAACAGGTCCAACGGCTGGCCAGCTTGCCAGTGGGATCCAAGATATGCGTGGATGAAGCCCACAGCACTCACTAACATACCACTCTGAGACAATGCATAATGGGCACGATTCAAGGCGGCGCTCACCGACGAATCCAGTGAATAGAGTGATCGGGGGAATCATCACGTACTTGGTGCGGTTCACCCACGTAACCCATAATCGATAGATCTGGAAGCAAAATTCGGGGTAATTACAACGGCACAAAAAATCCGCGGAATGACCTACGATGCTTATATCCCCAACCACCAAGAGCACCATGAGAATTGTGTATTTCAGGATTGACAATATTTGAGTTGTATCGTTAAAATAGTCTCCGGGAGCGGACCCGCCACGGAAGAATACAAATGCCTGGAAACTCATGCCGACGTTAACCGACCAATGCTGGGGCGAATACATATGAGATCAGATATGCCAACAAGTTGAGGGCTTACTGTGGTCACTAACACGAACATCAGGGCGGACAACCACAATGTAGGCAATGAGTAGAGACGACCACCTCTCCCCCCCGGCACGGCACCCGGCCGCTTCCTGAGGAAGAAGTAGGTCGATGCGACGAATAATAAAACGAAGACTCCGAAGAGAAGGGTCTCCAGCAAAAGAGCGAGGATATTCACCACAACAATTGATGCCATCGTGAGCTACTGGGTGATTAGTGGGGAATTTTGGAACAACCACTGAAACTCGCTCAGCGTTTATATCCCAGAGGTGTTTATATCCCAAAATTGATGGTGGTGATGATTATCATCCAAAGTATATCCATGATGGCGGTCCCCGGATGCAAGAAGCATGATACTCCAGCCAATTCAGCTCGCCTCGATGATCGATGCGGTCCAAGGGGGAATGGCGGTGGGGGTGAGCATGTATGGCGTTCTCCACTAGCAAAAATCCAAGGCAGGGCTGGGTGGTTCAGAATCTTTTCCAATAGTACTAACATGCCCGCCCAGCCGAAAAGGGTTTGGGGGGTGTATATTTTTGCGCCGACTTGACGTGATGGTGATGTTCTGTCATTCAACCATGTGTACATACAACTCTAATGATAGAATCCAAATCAGCTGAGTCGCTGACAATTTCAAAGTTGGGTACATACCAGTATAGGCTATAGACAATACTGTAGTCGCCAGTACAACCGTGCTCCGTCCAATTCTTGGTAATATGTTAAAGGGGCAGGAGGGCAGCAATGCAACATTGGGACGGATAATCACAACTCCTCGCCAAGCCAACTGGCCAGCCGGTCATCGGTCATCGGTTACCAGTCCATGTGACCGGCCAGCCGGCCACATGCCATGGTCGTGGGGGCCGAGTAATTAATCTAGTCCGGAAACTAAAGCAACCGGCGCCCCAGAGTCCTAGCCGGGTAGACAGCAGCTATGCATAGTATGTACAAAATATTGGCCCAAGTGACTTGAATGAAACTCGCATGGAAGACAATGATCAGATCTTTCTGCCTGGGCTGAAACTTGCGTTATCCTGGTGCTATTCCTAGTGGTATATCCTATGACAAGCTTTCAATGTCCAACATCTGCCACTATCGCACCTATATTAAAGCGATACGTCATCCTTTGCTCCTTCCGCGTGGATGCGCTACTATTCACCATCAACTGTCACACTCTTGGCGTGCAACGCCGCATCTGATATCAAGTTCCTGATTGATGGTTTATGCTTCAACCTACGGCACCGCAGGGAGAAATTGTTCCCATACCTGGCCCTGGCGCTATATCCGTAACCGAATATCCTATACACATGTTGCCGGAGCTGTTTGATCGGGCACGGAGAGCCTCCGCAGGCCCAGGCGGATATTGATCAGCATAAATGTAATTCCCGCAATAGGCGCCAATGTGTCCGCAAGCATTGAGCCAGCAAGCAAGGCGGTCCCTCCTCCAGTCAGGGCGAGGAGGATGGACCACAAGCTGGATCGTATTTTTTAGAGCAAAATATTAGTGAGTCAGACGTAATTCCATACGAGTAGAGCATAGCGCTTTCAATAACAATAGTCCTGAACACCTATCAGGATCGTTAGCATGCTGGCGGTACGGTGCTGCAAATATCAGTGGGCGTACAAGTATGTGATGGGCGGTGGTACTTTGGGCCGACTTCTCAATGTTCCAGATTTTCCACGACATTAGTCCTGGGGTGTAATATGTATGGATTTGTTTCGTAATCCAACCAGAAAACGCACCAGTGCAATATACGTTGTTGCTTTAATCGGCTTGTCAGTGGTATGACAGTTGTCGACCGAAAACGGTACGGACCTTGCCATACATAGATAGAACCCGATCGACCACTGACTGTGTCCCCAGCCAAAGCCCCCTGAGGTTGCTATGCACCCACCAGCGTAGACTATACCCAAATCACAATGGAATCGTTTAATACGAACAAATAATTTACCGATGAAACCGATAAGCAAGATCATCGGCAATGCGATGATGGTTCTCCGGTGCTCCCACGTAACCCAGAGTCGGTATACCTTATTAATCAGGTGTAAGTACAGAATACGAGCGTCAAAGGCCGGCTCAAACGGGAGTGGTGACAAACAAGATTGATATGCGCACACAGGAGGATCGTAAGCAGCGAACCAACTGATGGTAAAGCGCTTTCTCGGTTCTAACCAGTACAAAATTGCGTCAGGAAATTCCTTGAAGCAGATGCCTAAAATGCTCTAACCATGTCCTCAACCCAATGCTAATCCGCCAATCCCAAGTTCTAAATCAGCATAGGCTAGTATATCAAGACAACGGGCGCACGAATATCACCAGCATGAGTATAACCACAGGGAACCACATTACCGTCACCCAACCTAGCTTGGGGAGTGGGGATCCACCAGTGGACCCATCCCGAGTCGTGAGCAGCAAATACATCGATATGGTTAAGAGAAGGAGGAAAATGCCACAGAGTGCACTTTCAAAGCAGAGGGACGAAATGGAGCTGTTATTGAAAAAGAAAGAGGCCATAGTGGTTAAAGATGAGGAAGCTTCATATTGCACGCCGCCGTATCGTAGCTTGATAATGTACTAGCCGAGGAACGAGGTCCCAACACGAACCAGATATCGCGATGATGGGTACATCACGGGGCTTCTCGACAGTCTTGATATGTGTTACATAGGTATCCCTAATCATAGGTGGCCGTATGCATGACGACACTGTTCCGATCCCTGGGTATATAGATAGAATGAAAACATACTCTAATTCCGGGAGGTCGAACCCGCGCCCCCGCAAACGGGCGGAGTTTGAATATGACATGTCTGAGGGAGAGCCAAGTTGTCGACACGACGACGCATCACAATGCGAGCCGGATAGCCTTGGTGTCGTTGGCGAGTGTGGGTACCAGTAGCAATGTTATAGTACTCAAATATATGTGTTTTGTTTCACACTGGCAGCTTGGAAGACCAACAGAACATGATTCAAATTGGCAAGTTAAATGATACAGACGTCGAGTGACAATGGCACTACTAAGGTATAATAAAATAGTATGTAGGGGATCTTAACGTATACCATAAAATGGCTTCCGGGCCTCCTTCCGTGTAGTGGTAAAGGGCTCGAGGGTGGGCGGAAGTTTGGCAGCACGGCAGTGAGGGTCTGGGGACTGGCAGCGGTATTCAAGGCGGCCGCAATCTTGAGAGAGGTGTTGGTGGCAGCGTTTGAGACCATCCGAGACGAGCTCGTAGGCTGGGGCTGATGTATTGATCGAGTTGGAGGCCAGTTTCGGGTGCTACTAGGATCAAATGTTGAATTTCGGCGAGGAGAGAAGGGCTTGGAGGCGCATCATTGAGGTTGCGACATTGTTGATTTTGTGGGCATTGGGAAACTTTGAATCCCATTGACTGGTGAGGGGCGGTGGATTCATCGAGCGAGGAGGATGTGGACAAGTATGTTTTACGGAAACTACTATACTAGGACGCGACGCAATGCGTCGGCGCTGTTGTTGCTTATTTGTTCACGGGTGCGCGAGTTCGAATTCCCTAATTCCGTGGCAAAGCAGATTGCACCAATTTCTGACATAACGGTGAGCATGTTCATGGGTTGAAAAAGGAGCTGGATATATGATGGCGAAATCATTATGATTAAAACAGGAAATATGACATGGGGTGGGAACTGCCGCGGTTTCTAGCAGTAAGCTTCTAAAATAGCGCCCGAAAAGCAAGTACCGGCGGTGAGCTCATGAGGTGGGGGATACCGAACTTTCTCACATATTTCATTAATCCCAGCAGTTGCTAAGGCCCCACACAACAAGCTGCCCAAGGTTGTAGCTCCGTAGTTTATTGCTCCCGACATGTGATGATCATTGTTGATGGTTTCGTTGCCAAGATATGTTGATGAGGTTTCTACCATCGTTAGCTGGCGGTGCTGGGCAATGGTTTCGGGACACCTGTCGGACGCTTAGTGAATGTTCCCTCCTTGCTCAACGTAGGATACCGGCGTGCTAGAGAGCAATATACGGACTCAGCTTCCTTGGTGTTTGTGGAGCGCGATGCGTACCATTATACTGCGGTTTTGCTCACCCTGACCACAACCGCATGTCCCCGCCATCCGGATGATCACTGGCAATTTAGCATGATGGTTGCGCTACGATTTTGGGGTTCTACGGCAAGTCGGCAACTCGGTGATGTGGGGGATAGTACTTCGTGACCCATGGAAAGCACGAGATATATGAGCGGGAGCTGGGCATTGAAGTATAGACTAGTGGCTGAAACCTAGAGAGTTCAACTTGATGTGCATAGTGAACGCTGGCGCTGTGGTGTCGTTGCCATGGTGTTTGGGTAACGTTGTAGATCATCTGTTTGGCTATCGTGTTAGATATAAATAACAGCCCAGCTTCCGCTGTTCTTTTTTGTTTACACTGCCCAAAGTTGGACCTACCGCGCTATGCGACGGCCCCCATATTTGAATTTCTATCAGCGTAATTAGCGCCCGGACAACCAACGGCCTAGAATTCAGGACGCGTATATTCTCCCCATGGCTGGGTGGGACCTCGGTGCATCAACCCGGTGCCATTTTATGTTGTGATGATACCACTTTAGATTTTGGTAGAATTTGGGTGCTGACGGTCGCACACTAACACCCCCGACCCCCCGCGTTCAACCAGTCCCACAAGAAGCAAAGGTGACCAACCCTGTCAATCGCATTCCATCGCTAGGCATATCAACTATACATCCGAGTCGCACTGAGGTGAGAAATACTGTTCAAGCTGGTGTCGCCCCCAGCTGCTTTGATCTCAGCATATCTGGGACGCTGTTAGTCGGCAGGTGCCAGAATATATGGACCCTCAACACGCACCGATTACTGAGCGAGACGGACAATCGCCTGTGTCTTCGTCAAGAACCCCGCACCAGCACTGTCAAACTTCGCCCATTACTTTCCAAGGCTTCATTGTTAGTGTCCTTGTTTGCATCTGATGCCGCCCATTCCTCGAATGTCAGCTTACCGTCTTTGTCAGCGTCAACTACATCGAAATAATTCTTGCAATAGGTGAGTCTCGGCCAAGGGGAAATGCGAATGGTCATCACTCGGAGGCATCCTCCGTAACCGCAACCTCGCTGGATGGGCGCGTCAGTCCAGATCAGTGGAGAAGTGGCGTAGGAGTTACAATGCGGAGAATCCATAGTGGTACGAGAGCCTGCATCCACCGTCACAGCTGCATCCGAAAATGTTGCTGAGTGGGGTCTGATCAATGTATAATCGACGACAACGGGAAATGTGCGGACCATGGGCCATATCCACAGTATGGGGTGCAAGTGGTGCCGTCATTGCAGGTCCATCCGGTCGGATTCACGCATGGGTAACAATCGGCGGCTGTAGATCTGATTTTCTAGGATCAGGAGAGCGACGGAGGAAAGAGGGTTAGTGAAGTGTATCTTGGAGGTGAATCGGGGGATCGGAGTGGGTAGTCCTAGCTCCTCGTTTGCATTGATCCATGACTTGGATATATTTTCATACTTGTATCTGACCTCGATACAAAACAGTACGGGGGTGCATGTCGGTTACATGCATGACCCTCTTGAACCCGTCCCATGTTCTCGCCCCGCGTAAGTCCGACCTGTTGAACGTATATGCACGATCATTCAACACCTCATATTTATTCAAAACAGCTGTCCCATCGGCAGGTAAGCAGAGACTACTACGGAACCACTATCCCGTCCACAATTCAAGCGCTTTGTCAATACTATCCCCAAACCTGACCCTCCTCGCTGGGATAATTCAACCGGTGCGGAAAATGGCTTGCGTCTTAGTCAAGAACCCAGCCCCAGCGCTGTCGAATTTGGCCCATTGTTGAGTCAGCTTGTCCTTATCGACACCCTTGTTATCTTCCGCGGTAGCCCATTCCTCGAACGTCAATTTCCCGTCCTTATCAGCATCTGCGGCGTCGAAGTATGCCCTGCGAAATTGTCAATCGGGATTATATGGGGATATAAGTCTTAATCCATACTCGGAGGCATCTTCAGTATTAAGAATTTTGCTACCGGCGCAGAACAAGGTGAGCAGGGGCTTTACTACGATTAGCACAACACCTACTAAGTTGAGAACCCCTGGTAGCTCGACCTGCAACCGCCGTCACAGTTGCATCCAAAGATGTTACTTTTCAAGCGGGGGTCAAACTCTGGTTTGTAAGACAGGAAATAGTACGTACCACCTGCCATAGCCGCAATACGGCGTACATGGTGTGTTGTCATTGCAAACCCCGGAAATCGTGCAGCGGCAGCAATCCGCAGCTGCGGAGTTCATCTGCAACACAATGGCCACGAAAGTGAGGAGAGAGAAGATACGAGCTGAAGGCATTTCTGAGTGAGGATAATGTTGTGGAATACGCTAAAGTAAAGCCCTTTTATACTAATTCGCTGCAATAAAAATATTTCTTGCGAGCCTAGCCACGTAGACAAGACAATTTCGCAACCCACCAATATTGGTACCAGTGGCAGATCTACGAGTCTCCGTGATTCCAGTGTCAACAATGATGCGCTGACGTGCAATGATAGGAAGCTTGTAGGATCCACAGAATGGAACTCTAGAACGATAACCCCAGGAAGACGGGTCACAATAGTTGATTCTGACCAGGCTGATATATCATGTTCCATCGGCGATTGACCGCCTGCTTGGCTGGCGGTGTGCCCCATTTGCAGAACGGTGTTGGATTATTTATTTGCGGGTGATAGTGCGATTATTGAGGGTTTGGAACAAGTTTGACTCTGCTAGTGCCGGTGGATTGCAGGTATATAATACGAGACTACGTGCGCGATTAAGTGAGTATGCCTCGCACCGAAAAGAATAAAACGGAAAACTCAGATATTTGGGATAATGCAAGTTTCGGGCTGTTCCTAGAACCTGGGCCCTGGGACGGATAAAGAGGCCCCGACAAGCGTACTAGCAGCAGTGAGTGACATCCTGCACCGTCTCCTGGTGATCTGAGATTAGAGGCTGGGAATAAATTTCTTTCACCACAGCCGCACATACTTAGTACATACCCGATTCAAATCATTGGGGGTGAAATTTGGCGTATAATCACTTCAACGAGGGCTATGAAATTGTTTAGTGGCTCGTCGATAACTTGAACATTGGGATATTCCCAACCCATCACTTGGCGTTTCCCATGATAGCCGAGTGCCCGACACCGCAATCATGTCTTACGAACATTGTGGAGGGTCAAGGTTCAACTTCCATGTAATCTGTCAAGTCTGAACTGTTGGGATTGCATGCAAGTTGATGCTTGCATACGACTCCCAGTCAGCCTAGCCCCGGACTTGTTTTTCTCCGCGTTCAATGATTGCTGACAGCATAGAAGCTATATGTTTCTCCAACTCCAGGAGTGCCCATCCAGCTATAAAACAGACCTGAATTCGTCTTACCAGTCCTCAATTCACCTCGAAGATGCACTTCACTAACCTCCTCTCTCTCGTCACTCTCCTGACCTTGGCATCCAAGATCAAATTTGCGACCGCTGATTGTTGCCCTTGCGTAAATCCAACCGGATGGACCTGCAATGATGGCACTAGTTGCACCCCGTACTGTGGATACGGCCGATGGTTTGCAGATTCACCCTTCATCATAGATTCTGTCATACTCAAATCCCATTCAGCAACATCTTCGGGTGCAACTGCGACGGCGGATGCAGGTCTACATACCATGGATTCTCCACATAGTAAATTCCACGCCACTTGTCCGTCGACCAAAGCTGATTCATGCCTCTTCAGCAAGATCTCCATTGCTGAGGACGCCTCTGAGTGATTATGCTTCTACTTCCCCTCACCTGAGACTGATATCTCGTAGGGGCTATTTCGATGCCGCTGACACCGATCACGATGGCAAGCTCACATTCGAAGAATGGGCTGCGTTGGATGTAAACAAGGGCACCGACAAGGAGAAACTTACGCAGCAATGGGCCAAATTCGACAGTGCTGGTGCCGGATTCTTGACGAAGACGCAGGCAATCCTGCGTCTCGCTTGATGGTGTGTATTGAAAATCCATAGTCGGGCCTCATTGGCTAACGGTAGCCCAGAAACGTCGAGAGCGAAGCAGCTGGGGGGCGGAGGTACACCAGTTTGCACAGTACCACCTTATGTTTCTTTTATCAAAGTCCGATGATATACAGTTGATATAGTGACGAAATGTGTTTGACAATGAACGCGCGTGGGCGCCGAGCTGTTAGCCAATTGCTTCTCGCAGGATTCCCTAAACCTCAAAAGGCCGGGGGTGTCAACGTACCGCTGCCAGTGCTCTAAGCCTAAAAAATTCAAATCGATATCGACCCAGGTCGCTATTTGAGCTTTAGGATCCCATCTGGTCGCCAGCACCACAGCGTGGCCGACGAAAACGACCTAGGAAACACGACATGAGACTAGCACATCACCCGAGTCCCATCAGGGTAGTCCGGCCCTCTTATGACAGGATTGGCAATCCTGTCATAAGAGGGCCGGACTACCCTTGAGTTGTGGGGTCGCAGGCGACGTCCAGGCCGATTCCTGGCGTCCCAGACATTTCTGTTCCATTCATATTTCCCAGCAGGTGGCGAGTTTATTATGCGGCCCGGGGCGGAACTGGAAGCCAGTGGGCCTGAGCGTTTGAGCGCTGGGAATGAAGCGAATGTTAAAGTTTTTGAGTTTGTAATTATTTTACTCTTAGTGGCATTGGCGTCGCGCACAAACAAAGACCTAGGATTGGTGGAGTTTGGGCTGCCGATCGTGATCGACTTCGAACCCCGAGTACTTCAAACTAGCAGAGGCCCCAGCTTTTCGACAGGTTGTGTGACCATACTATATCCCCCACGAAGGCAAATACGATGGAACATCAGTTGTTCCATATACGGTTTGCCAAGGTGGACACAACAGAAACTGATGTTGGTCGAGTCCAGACCCCAGACCCGGGGTTGATTGATGAATGATCATATTGAATGATTGTATTATTAGTACTAACGAGTGCCGGTTTCAGCATTGAATCTCCACCACCAAAAGCTGATGCGACCCTCACTTCGATACCCACAATGGTGCATAGCCCACACAATACAACTATATTTCACACTCCACACCTGGGAATAACATAGAACAGATATCAATCACTGGTAACCAGCTCCGTCTCGCCACATATTTTTGCGAATCAACACCAACTGGGGCTAAATCTGTTTTGGCAAATGGCGAGTGAGCGATGTGGGATATAAAATTGGTAACGGACTCACAACACCAGATATAGGTCCTAAACCGACACTATCCGTACCCCCCGAGGTATTTGGATCGGCTTCCAGAAGTATTAGAGCCTTCGTGGGTCTATTTCAGGCAGTGGTCTTACCTGAAGTACCTGGGGTTTCCGCTCCACTTCCACCTAGAATTTTATGAGTTTCCTAGCCGCATGGTATCAGGATATGCGAATATGTACCGCCCGATGCAGGCGGAGGAGTCGCGCCACCTGGATTTCCAATATTTCCTAATTCGCCGAGGACAGACCCGACTACAGGCAAATCACCCAACTGTCGTTTGTCAGGTTCCTCCAATGAAGCAATTAGTTTAAGTCGTTCGATGTTGCGCTCCAGATCTCAATAAAACGGGTCTCAATGCGGTTAAATAGCATCGAATTCCTGCACTCACCCGCTGTGGAGGTCCCCCCTGGGAATTCGGGGACTGCGCCGATTTCATTGAACGGAAAACCAGGCGGGAAGCGGCCACTATCCGCAGAATCAACGGAGCGCTCGGAGACGGAAATGCTTTGCGAATCATCATCAAGATTGGAAGGTGTCAGAGCAACTCCTGCTAAACTCGGGAATTTAGCCTGCCCGATAGTATTGCCAGTAGAAGGGCAAACCCACCGTTGTCCGGAATTTTTGGGAGCCTGACGGGTCCTGGCCCCAGCGGTGGACGTGGGTGTTGTGGGACACTATCTTCGCTCCCAATAGGGATCACAATAGCGTTGACCAAGATCGCAGAAAATAAAATGGAGGCAAAAAGCAGTTTCATGCCAGTAAGTCTATTGTCTGCGTCAACATCCGAGTCATGGAACACAGGAAGAACTCGCCAATGACAGTGAGAGTGTGATTGCGGTTGTATCTTTAGAGTTGACTATGATGCAAATGTAAGCCTCTCTCATCGCAGCGGATGAAATCACATACTTCAGCAGAAGATTGGAAATTTCGCAGCGAAAAGTCCAGCCTTAAATGCTAACACCTGGTTCCGTACTGAATCCCATGTGGGTAGATTGGCTTCCTGGTGGCAGGCCTCTGCGAAGGCACTGGCTGTTGAGCAGTATGATTAGAAGCCCGGACGGCCACGGCATGCATTAGTTTTAAATAGTGGTAAATGCGTCCCGGCCGAGTGAGTACTGGAACGAAAATTCAACACCCATTAGATTTATAAGGCCTGTGCGCAGACCTAGATAAACAGAGTAGCAGGCGTGCATCCTAGGAGAATGCTTTACACAAAATGCTTCGCCGCAACCGGGTGTAATGGAGGATAAGCGGATAAACGCCCATTGATCATGCTCATGACAAACAAGCCCCAAGTGCTTGAGCGCTTCGCTCGAGTGCCCTTCACTCATGAACACATAAAACCGGAAACCCCATCTGAATTTCAACCTCAGCTAGACTACGTACTAGCGGAGGATGTACTGTGTGAGCGCATATCATTTAAGCATTAGTAAGTTCAATTAATCGTACGATCTCTTGGGTGCACTGAAGCTGATGAATCTCGGAGCGCGAAATGGGGCAGCCCACGATGCGAATCCATGACCTTATACAGGACATAACGGGAGTGCTTGATGCAACAGGTTGTAGCTCCTCGTGGGCACGAACGATAGGTATCCTGCCACCAGTCTGCTTGTGGTACGAACTAAGCAATTATCCTGTCTCCGCCCGCAAGTATGTATGTATATGGGATATAGCATCCCACGACTTTTCATTTAGACGTTTTGAGCCTCCTGCGCGTTAGGAACAAGGCTGTCTTTGGCGTCATGGTTTCTTAATCAAGGCGAATAGGACGAGGGTTTCACCTTTGCCCGGCTCCGCTGATTTGCGCTCGACGAAACGTGAACGTTCAAACGCCGTCCAATGCCCATTATTGCTTCAACTTGCGTGGTGAGAGCATAATTGGACATAGTGGCTATTCCCCAAACTGGGCCAGGTGGATAATGTGTTCAAACTTTATTTGCGGCAGCTAGGAACTTGCCTCCCCTCATGGTGTCGGCTTCGCAACTAGAGGGCATACGTATGAGTATCCGCCAAGCATTATGGCGCTCGCAGCCTCTCCGAGTCTGGATCGCCAGGCAGGATTATTTTTGACGTCGCGAAATGCCCGGCTTACGCAGAATGTATTATAGGCCCCATGGTATCGCTAAAACGACACTTCGTAATCGGAAGGTGGTCTACGTATGAGTGTCCGCCAAGTACCATGACGCTCGTAGCCTCTCCGAGTCTAGATCACTTGGCAGGATCATTTCAACGCCGCAAAATGCCCAGCTTACGCAAAACCCAACAAGTCCTTCCAACGAAGCAATTGGTCACTCGATTTCGCGTACCGGACCTCAAGGGAGTTAGCCTTAATATTTTCAAATAATGTCGAATCCCCTATGCTCACTCGTTACGCAGGTCCCCCGGGGAGTTCGGGGGCTACATTGATTTCGTCGCTAAATGGGAAACCCGGCGGGAAGCGTGCATTGTCCAGAAGATCGATGGGGTGCTCAGAGACGGGAACCACTTGTGAATCATCAAGAAGGGAACGAATCGGAGCAGCTCCTGCTGACTTCGTCAATTCCACATGCCCAATAGCGCGAGCGCAGGGGAAGACCTACCGGTGTCTGGACCCGGGAGAATGACGGGCCCTAGCTCTAATGGTAGATGTAGGGATCGTGGGACACTAGACCTATCTGCGTCTGAATTTGTGGGAATGACAAGCCCTGGTCCCAACGATAGTGGGTGTGGTAGGATTCTACCACCGCCAGTGTCAATATGAACCGCAGCGGCATTGGTCAAGATCGCAGAAAACAGGATTGAGGCCAGCATCAAAAGTAGCTTCATGACGGATCTACCGCCCATATTATAAGCGCGAGCCGCGAAACACAGGGAGCAACAGCTCACCAACTGTGATGGTTTTGACTGTCGAAGTTGGCTAGTATGATGCAAATGTAAGCCACCCGTCGCAGCGGATAAAATTACATACCTCAGTGGAGGTTTGGAAATCTCGCACCGGAAAGTTAAATATCACTGCTTAGTTCATACTAAACCTTATGTGGGTTGGTTTGCTTCTTTGAAATGGCAGGTCTCTGCGAAGCATTGGTTAGTACGATTGAAAGCTTGGATGACTGGCGTGTGTTAACGCTAACTTATAGTAGCAAATACAAATACATCCCGTCCAAATTATTAGCGTCAGCGCATGACGGTATCAGGATGAAATTTTAACATCCATTGAACTAAGACCTGCGAACGGATTTAGATGAACAGGATAGCGTTATGGGCGAAGCCGACAATCATCCCAAGAGAATGCTTTACACCAATAGTTATGAACAACTTTTGAGCTTGAAGCCCGAGGCACCCTTGGTTCATAAATACGGCACAAAGCCGCATTGAACCCCATTGGAGTTCTGACCTCACCCGGGCTACATGTTACTGAAGCGCGCGCACCATTCAAGTGCCACCAGATCTAATAGATCGTACGACCGCGGTTTTAATGAATCTCCGGGCGCCAAACGCAGTAATCGGGGGAGCGATCATGGTGTAGTGAAAATCCTTGTACCTCACATGGGAGTGCTTTGGGCGCGGATGATGAGCGTATCCTGCTACTTGCGACATCAATCAAGGAATACATCCTGATTCCGCCTGCAGGGGTATGGACGGGGTATGACAATCCCGTGACTCTTCATGTAGACATTTTGAGCCTCTACAGCTAGTAGTAGGAATGATCCCATCAAGGAAGTCATAGATTCTCAACAAGGCAAACTCACTAGACTTTAAAAACCACGTCCTACATAGTAACATAATCTTTCCAGAGGCGGAGAGAGTTGAGAAGAGCCTTGGAGGGAAAGAGCAGCATCGAGCGTTTTCCA